>ML784863.1:529039-543553 GCA_009831015.1 Picea engelmannii | reverse complement strand
CTTGTTCTTGTTCTTCTTCCTCTTCACAATCTATGTAGAATAATTTCTTCTCACCACACTTATGTCCCTTACTGTACTTGTTGTCACAATTAAAGCATAAACCTTTTTATTTTCTTTCCTCCAATTGTTGAGGTGTCAACCTTATAGGTTGAGGTTTTTTAGAAGAAGGAGCATTATTCTCTCTATAGATGTTAGGATTGGTCCTTTTAGTAGCCATAGCCATATTTTTAATTTCAACATTTCTTGCCACCCTAAATGCATTCTCCAATAATTTGGGTTCCCAAAGATGAACCTCATGTTGAATGTTATCCTTTAAATTTCCTATGAATACATCAATCAAGTGCTCATCTGGAATATATGTTACCTTTATATTCAATCTTTGGAAGTTCTCAATGTGCTTTGTAACTGAACCCTTTTGCTTGAGATTTATCAATTGGATAAAGAAGGTATTACTCCTTGTATCCTCATAGTGTGCTATCATTTCTTCTGTGAAAATTGTCCAAGTGACGAGTGTTTTATGAGAACAAGTCCATCGATACCATACTAATTGATTGGGTTCTAAATATAAAGAAGCACTTCATACCTTTCGTGTATGTGGAACATTATGTAGATCAAATAATTACTCCATCTGAAGTATCCATGTGATTGGGTCCTTGCCATCAAACTTCCTCATATCGATCTTAGGAACGTGGTTGGTCTTCAACCCAAAGTTGGAGTTTCTCCATTCTTGATTCACCTTCCTTGTGTCCCCATCATGAATTTCATGGGATACATTTTCACTTTCAGGTGTCCTCTCTATTAGTAAAATTTTCAATCCTTCCATGATCTCCCCTTTTAAACCATCCATCTTAGTATTTATTTCCTCCAACTTAGCTTCCGTTGAATCCATCATCTCTTGTAGTTCATCTTTTGTTACTGTCTTCTTTTGTAAATCATTTATGTCCCTACACATTTCTTCACTTTCATCAAGAGTCCAAGTAGGATTTTCTGGAGGCTTATTTGGTGTAGAAGTTCCCTTTTTTGGTGGCATGTTGGCCAAGTATCACTTTAAACCTTGATTTTGAGGTGGTTCTGCTAGAAAATCTTCCTTTTATTGTATCTCCAAAATTTTGTCCCTTTCTGAGTATGAAATTTTATTTTTTGTAGCTCTCTGATATTTATTCTCTGCAATTCCACAGGTCTGATCAAAATTGGATGTGCCAAGTGGAATTTACAGTAACTTCCCCACAACTTGTTGATTTTTTTCCTTTCCAGGAGATATCACGTGTATAGCGTGCCCCACACAAAATAATTGATATAAAATTATGAAACTCATAACAGAACTACTACAGGATGTCCACTATCCAATTCAACTGGTATCACTCAACTTGGATACTCTAGGAAGAAGTTATGATTTTTTTACTCGGAACACCTTCTTGAGACTAGTCAATAGGACTAGTCAGATACCCTATCTTCCACAGGGTGTATATCCAAATTTAAGATGACCCAGAATCTGAAATTGTTACCACGGATACCTTACTAATGTTTGTAAATATCCTCTGACGTTCAGGGTCTGAAATGTTACATAAAAAAATTTATAGCGAAAATTCTGCAATGACTCAATTCAGGATGATTACAAAACCCTATCTTAGAAAGGATGTATCTTCGAAAGTATAAGGCCTTAGGAGATGAAATTTTAACCCAACATACCTTGATCCATATAAAAAATATCCACCAATCCGTTCCTTTTAAATCATTGTAGAAAAAAATTTATAGTGAAAATTCCAGGGTGTCTCATATGTATCAGTGAAACCCCAAGACCTTGAGCTCTGATACCATATGTTAGGAACCAAATATCAGTATAGCATAGAAAAACCTAAGAATAAGTACTCAACTCCTTGAAAAAGAGAGAAATTCAGATATTAAGCCTCTTAGAGGGGGAAACCTCCTTATGCCCATGTAAATGTCCAAATACAAGATGATTCCAAATGAAAATGTCTCCTTGGTATCTATAGGAGACTAGGAGGTATAATTACAACTAATGGACTAAAGCTGACATGAATAAAATAACATTACTAATGTAATATGCCCCAATTAAGGGGTAATGAGCCATTATTTAGGGCTTAACATCTGCTTCAAGTTCTTCATCTTGTACTACAACATCATTTCTGCTACTACCTGGTGCTTTGTGCATAAAGTTAGGGGGGAAATCTAACTTTATAATTACAAACAATCATGAAACATTAGTGCATGTATAAAAAAATAAAAGTTTGAGAATACAATAAATATTAAAACATATAATGAATGTATATATATCTAATTACCATGGGACGATATTCATTTGATCCCCCGTCCATGTGCCCATATTTTCTACAATGTTTTTTAGCTGGTGCTATTAAAACTCTTTCGGGACGTCTAGTAAAACAATTTTTGCAAGGGCAATAACATTTACCGTCACCCTTTTCACCCTCTTTAATTCTTTTCTCGGCTCTATTGTTTTCTAACATTCTTCCCCACATACATATATTGAAAAAAATACTTGTTTTTTGTTCGCCAAGAAGACCCGCTTAAACCCTTTTTGAAATGTCATTATTATAGAAAACGTGTCACAACATCTATAAAATGCAACATATTTATATATATTATAACTTCACAATTCTAGTAATAGTTGACCAAGTCAAATTTGACTTGGTAAATACTAGGTGACCATTGGGAGGGGGAAAACCTAGATTCCATGATGTCGCAAATGCGACGGCTATTTTACAAATGTCGGAAGAGAGACAAAAATCCAAATCCGTCGCAATAGTGAAATATTCCCACCTTAGTCACAATAGCGACATGTTATTGTAGTACGTCGCAAGAGTGACGTTATTGGGAAATATGGAGAACAAAATTTAAAATTTCCTCTATTTTTCGACAATATGGCCAATTTTTTCCATAACGTTTCAAATAGAACGTCAAAATTTTTCCAATATGTACTAGTGTAAATCTCAAATAGAAAGTAAATTCTTTGTCAAACCTGGTACAAAAAGTACATCCTTCATCTTCATTGGGGTCCCTGAATCAAGTTTGTAAGTGGATTCTCCTACTCCTTTGATAGGGTACTAGTAATCATCTCCGAGCGTAACTTTCTGGGGAATGTTCGTTTCTGTAAGGCTAGAGAGGATATCTCTATGACTTGTCATGTTCTTAGAAGAACCACTATCTATGGGCCAAGTATCCTCTCCGAGTGACACGAATCCTGAGAGAGCAGAGAATAAAACATAGTCTTCAGTCTTTTTTTTAATCATCTTTGTGGGTGGCTCCTCAACTTCAACTGCATGGGCATGGTGTCTTTTGTTATTTATCTTCTTGTATTCTTCTCTTCTAGCTAGACAATTCTTAGCAATATGTCCCATCTTGTCAAAATGGTAGCATTGATAAGAGGCAAAATCCTTTTCTCTTCTTTGACCTTTCTGAAACTTCTGGAATCTCCTTGGAGTGTGATATTCTTTATGGAAATGGGTGAATCTCTTTGGGGGGTGAGATTCCTTATGTAGGTGGGTCTCCTTCTGGAAGTGAGAAATTTTCTTTCCTCCTTTAGCATGAGAAGCTAGGGCTTTATCTTCATCCCTTAGTAGTACTTCTTCTCGGTTATCTACTCTTTCTTCTTCTTGAACACATTCTTCCCAAAGAATGTCAAATTGGAGTTTCTCCTTTCTTGTACAGATAGTTTGGATGAAGGAATCTCAAGGTATTGTGAGACCATTAAGACATGTCATTATGATTTTACCTTCATCTAGGTTGTATCCAATTGCTTCTAGCTATTCCATGAATTGAGAAACCCTAGAGAAATAGTCATGAATGGTTTCTCCTTTCTACATATTTGTATTCTTGAGTTGGGTTCTCATATTCATCTTCCAGTTGATTTTCCTTCCTTCATACATTCTGGTTAGGGCATTAAACATTTCTTTTGGAGTATTCTTGGAAGAAACTTGAGGGATCAAGTGGTATTTAATAAAGTCTGCAATGATTCTTTTGGCCCTAACCATATACTTCTAGTACTTTTCTTTGGATGCAACATCTATGGGTTCTAGTACATTTTCCTTGATGAATATTACACGGTCATTCTCTTCAAGAATGAGTGTAATCCTATACTTCTAGGCACAAAACTTTTCCACACCTTCTAGCTTGTCAAAAAGCTTGGTGCTTGCAGACATCTTGACCTGGAACTGGGAAAATGACCAAAAAATGGAAGTGCTAAGAAATTAAATATGAACTTACCAGGAGGTTCAGTAGGTTGAGGCAAGTAGGCTGGTGCAGCCTGTTTTTCAGAAACTCTAAATTTTACCCCTTGAAACTCAGCCTGCGCAAATTTGGACTGGTACTTTTGGTACTAGTTCTAGTTTCCTGGTTTTTTGGTACCAGTGAAAACTAGGGTTTCACTTTTTGGATGCTCTGGCCACTAAAAATGTGCCCTCAATCTTCCAATGAGTTTGCTAGGCTAGGGAACACTTCCCTAGATGGTTTTAGGCTAGAATTCCTTTCCAACAAAAGCCCTAATTTTCTTATACGACAACAATGACATTTTTGGTTACCCAGTGAAAGGTGATCTATTCAATCAACTTTGAAACCAAGTTAAATTTAGGGTTTCTATTAAGTTCTTTTCAATTTACTAGACAATAATAGCATAAGCAAGATCACTGAAATAAAAAAAAAATCACAAGGTACACAACATTTATCCTGGGAAACCCTCATGGGGGAGAAAACCCAACAAAAGCTTCCTTAATATTGATTGCCAATACAATGCCATGATAATAAACCAAACACTAGAGAATATCCAAGACTCAGAAATGTGCCTCTCTCTCCTTCTTCTGACAACTGCAACTTCCTTCAAACTTGCACACTAGATGAGTGACTTGAGTGAGTGAGTGAATGAGGCGCTAGCCTCTCTTATTTATACTAGCTGAGGAGTGCTAGGGTTGTGTCTTTTCATCAAGCAGGGATGACTTATCCAACTAGTGGCTAAAACCACTTTAATTAGCCTTAGGGGTCGAATTCTCAATTAGCATCATTTAATTAGGGTTTGACCAACCCACAAAAGGGGATTTGGTCATACATAAGTCCCGACATTATCAATGCACAAAAGGGGATTGATCTATATGATAATAACTCAATTATAATTATAATATTCTTCGTAGTTACAATATTTCAACACATGTCACCCTCTTGGCCACCCTGGCCCTGCCCCATCAATTTTCAGCTCCCCCCTCTCTCTCTCCTTCCTGTAATACAATTTATAAATAATAAAATATTTTTATTTGTGGGCCCACCCACATCGATATCCCACTTGGCACCCTTTCTTTGGTTGTGGGGATGGGTGGGTCCCATCCTGCACCCTTTTCCTTCAATGCAAAAAATTTCTTTCCCCTCACTCCAACGATGGAGATGATCAGGAGATCGAAGAACCACATGGATTTTACATCACTAACATGCTCGAGGGTTAACACCCCCTGCACGATGAGACACTTTAAAACCACCTTGATATGTGGAAATTTTTTCTAGTTTCGCATCACTAAAAACCCTTTGGAAAAACACCGGTGAGCTATACGATACTTCCTTGTGAGCGATGCGATATCATTTATGGTATCAAATCACCGCCCCTCTTCTCTACTTTCTATTTTTCTAAAAAAATGAATTTCTAAAACTAATGTTCTCCCCATACAAATTTCCTTTATTTTCCCAAGATAGTTGGTTGATCACTCTGCTTAATGCTGATTTTACTTCAGCCCCATGCCTGCCAATAATTATGGGATGTGACTCTCACACCCACCCTCTTACATGAGTTTAGTGATTGGGATTTAATACACTCAAAAATAAATAGAAGTTATCCCCAATGATAATAAAATTAAGGAAAATGGGTTGAATTAATACCCATAATCATTTCCCCCTTGGGCCCCTCTTAGGCACTCCCTTCTCTTGTGGAAAAATCATCCCCCATTTCTGCCCATATCACTCAACAGCTGACATCACCTTTTATTTATTAAAAAACAGAAAATACATTTCACATATTACTTTGCTTGGCCTTAGCCATATTCATATCTAAACTATGCATTAATTAAATTGGATATTATAGTGGGGATGTTACAAGTGTGGTATAATCCTGTAGTTGGTTTCATTACCCAATGGCCTTGCAACCCATATTCAAGGTGGATTTTTCATTGTATGTGTATCGTTAGGTTGTAAATTCTCTTACTCGTCTAATTTCTTGGACCACTTTCATCAAAGGATAAGTTTTTATACTTATTTCACATTCTTGTATTTTAATTCTTTGATTTTTGGCCATCCGGGATTTGGAGGGGAGACCTTGGTATATCACCAACCAAGAAAAACCTGAAGATCATAAGAAACTTGAATAGACTAGACCCCATACAACCACTTAATCCAATGGTTCTCTGCATCCGAATAATTCCAACTGGCATTGAGAGTGGGACCTAATTGATGGTGTTGATGGAAAATGGAGTAGATATTATGAGAATCATATTGATTCAAGGAACATCCAAAACTCCACTCTGAATCTCACCAAAAGAGACCAGTCATGTCAATGTTCATCTTAAAAAGCTCCTCTTGTGGTATGTGCCTAATAATCTCCATCAAAGTAGGCCGATATATAGAATACAATGCAAACTCCCTAGCCACTAAATGCGAAGTCTTCCAAGAATGAGCTTTAGAATCCCAAAGATCCCTCCAAAAGAAAATATTATTTTTGCTAACCCTCCTTTCCTAAAAATGAGGGAGGTTAGATATGCAAGTACCCTACCTCTTCCAACTCCAAATTTTCCTCCTAGCTAGATCTCAACCCAATATACTACCTTTCCACTACCAAATAACCAAACCTGCCACCCTCCTCCAAGATATGCATATACTCCTAAAGTTGAATGACCCTGAAATATGGAAATGATGAGGAGTATAAATGATATCACATAAGCCAAACAATATATTTACTTTGCCAACATGTTATGATAAATTCAATTTGTGCCACATCAAAACCTACTAAGGGGATGATCCCTCCAAACAACTAACCACCCATTTAATAGCCATAAATGTTTCCTTGAGTTTCCACATCAATCAAATCAAGCCCCCCCTCATCCTTAGGCATGATACAGACTGCACAAGGGACCATGGGAAGACCACGATTCTGTGCTTGTACTTGTGGGACAAGTATGGTCTATTTGATTCATTACCATTAATAAGGATCTTTTGAGCATTTTCAAATAGTGGGACCCAATTCCCCAAATGATGTAGGTCGATTGCCCATTTATATACCGACGATGGTTGTCCTACCATGGAAACTATTGTGCTCTAATTAGGTTTCATGATCACATGATCCCCCTTCATTGTATTTTGTTCTTTGTTATGTTATCCCCATGAAGGGTTATCCTACCATGGAAATGGTTGTGCTCTAATTAGGATTCATGATCACATGATCCCCCTTCATTTTCCTTTGTTATGTTATCCCCATGACACATTGTAGGTTGTAGATCAAGTGTGATATTGATTGATTGGGATTCCCCTCTGCAATCCGACATAATATCCTATGGTGTAATTCCCACCATTGATCTCAATGCCATACAATAGTGAGAAAAATCCTTGCTAGCTATAACACCAACAATGCAAGAGGATGTGCATAGTCACCACCCTTTCCTGATTAACTTTACTTCGTCAACGTATAGGTCCTTTCCTTTAAGTGTGGGAAGTTTGTGGCCCACACCATGCATTATTGATCTAATGTGATTTGATGGCCTCTATGTTCCTAAAATTCCCTAACACCATTGCTTCATGACGTCATGTGCTTCTACACCACGTGCCCTCTCTCGTTCCATCACGACTACCTCATGGCTCTTCCTTTATCCTTTTATTTTTCCCTTGACCGTTGTGATATCAACCAAAGTTTACAAGGGGCTTGGACGTACAATTCCGCTAGGAATTAGGATTTCATTAAAGATCATGTGAACTTGAATCCACCTATTTGATCTTTTCATTTTTTCGATAGGTCGTAGTCTAAATATTTTATGAATTTGTTTTTTTGGCCACTCAAAATAATGTCAAGGGAAATTGATTATTTTAACTTGAAATCTAGTAAGAATAATTTTGTATTGATGGAATCAAAAATATCAAATATTATCATTACACAATCCAATTGAAATAGGGTATTCAAGGATGTTGAATCCATTTTTTCATTTAAAACAACAATTTTATCAATCCAAAATTACAATTCTTGCAAAAACTGCATGACCAAATTTAGGTGATAGAAAAATGAAAAAGTTCAAATTTGTAAAACTTTTAACCTTTTTCTCTCTTTTTCTCTCTATAGATAGAACTAGTGTTCTTTCTCTTATTATCACTCGTCAATGTCCATTGACCATGACAGAGTCAAGGTCAATTGAAAAATAATTGGTTGTGTGCTTCATCCCATAATGAAGGGCTTGCCATAATAGTTTTTGAGGTAGTTATTGGAGCTTGAATGTGAAGAGTGTAAATATTATCCGTAATAGTGGCTCAAACTTGGGGGAAATATCCCCTTGCGACGTGTTGAGAAGCCCCAAATCTTTGTTTTTCTAAACATGCATATATAATCAGACATATAGAATTGTGAAAGCAATAACGTGATAAAAAGTTATCCAATAAACATATTTTAGGTGTGGGGGAAAGGTAATAGAGATAACAATATGAATATCTTGGGTCTATGAGGGACCTTTTCATTCAAACTCAGAGAGGAAGATAATGGAGTTAGTGAGATAGTGGTTAGGATTTAATGGGTTAATGTTTGGGGATTGTGTGTTAGAGGGTTAAGGGTTATATGTTAATGGGTTATTTGCTTAGGGGTTAGGGGTTATAAGGATTACATGTTAGTGAGTTATTGGTTTAATAATGTAAGGATTGATTGGTTTACGAGTTAGTGTTTTAGGGTTATGGGTGAGTGGGATAAAAGGTTAATGGATAAGTGGTTAAGGGTTAGGCATTGTGTAAGTTGAATATGGGTTAGTGATTTGAGATTAGATGTTGGTGTGTTAATGTTTAGTTGATTAGCAGTTGATTTTTAATGATTAGGAGTTATATGGGTTAAGGGTTAATGAATTAGTGGTAAGTGGTTGGTTGTGGGTTAGTATTAAAGGGTTAATGTTTAATGATTATGCTATTAGGAGTTATAGGGATTATAGATTAGTGGGAAGAGCTATACCCATCAACCCACTAACCACCAATATATTCACCTAAACTCCTATCCATTGATCAACTAACCTTTTTTTATGTACCTTCCTAATCATATAAAAAGGTATAAAATCTAAAATATTGGTAACTTAGACCAATGTTATGTTAGTTGGGTAGGTTTGTCCTAATTATCTAATAAGGCATATTGTAATAATTGAAGTCAACTTTGCGTAAATTAGAGTCAGTGTGTCTTTTTTTTTCCTTGAAAAAAGATTATAATTTTATTTGAGATAAACAAAATCACATTCTAACGCTATAAACAAATTTCCAATTTTATTTGAGATAAACAAAATTACATTCTAACGCTAGATTTTATTTTAATTTTATTTAAGATAAACAAAATTACATTCTAAAGATGTTATATTGCATTTATTAATCTTCTATAAACTTCTGATTATGTATCTCAAAATTAATCATAAACTCTTCACAAAAATGTTCTCTAAAACATATAAGTCTTAATTCTTCCATACATGGTTCTAATTAATTAGAACAAAGTTTAACAAATTATTGTATTCTAAATATGCCCAAAAATATTAACAAAACAAGTTCATGTGTTTGATGAGGTTATAAGCTCTTTGATATAGTAAATTCACAATGAAATGCTTACCCAAAATCAAATAATTATGTGATAAATTACCTTAAAAACTATGTGTAACCATCTTCTTAAAATTATCTCAAATAATATAATATATAATATATAATATTACAATTATTATCATACAATATTGATAAAAATAATTACAACATCAAAATGCAACATTTTTTTTTTTTTAAACCTCACAACAATTCTACCACAAAATAACCTCTAGTATTGGTCCATCACTAATACAATATGATTAAACTAGGGTTTTTATCTCTACTAAAAAGGTTAAGATGGTAGTTCTAGTGTATGGGCTTTTCTACAATATGATTAAATTAGGGTTTTTATTTCCCCTAAGAAGGTTAAGATGGTAGTTTTAGTGTATGGGCTTTTGAGGGCTCTGTTATACTCTAGTATATTTGAGACACATAAATGTAAAGAAGGAAAGATAAAATTACATTATGCAATTGAATACATAATGATAATGAAAACAAAATGCATATATCTAACGACGTGAAATCTTTAACAAAGACGAGTAATTGTGAGACAATACTCAAGAGACAAAGACAAGTAATTGTGAGACGATACTCAAGAACATACGAGTAGGATAGTGTTTTAAAATTCTATTACTTCTGGTCCTTATTTTCTTTTATAATTGTATTGGTTTACATGCATTTACAACCATTTAAATATGAAGAAATGATTTTTATTTCATTTTAAAAAAAATGATTCTCTAAACATTTTAGAACATTTTTATGTGAGTTATCTAAATTTTTTAGATTATTAATGAAAGTGTAGGTTCCACTTAATGTATTCTACTTAGTATGAAAACATGTAACCAGATCTTAATAATTTGTAAGCCATATCATGTAGGTATAATATTTTCTTATTGAACTATGAAATGAACTTACTAAAATTTGTTTCATGGAGAATTGAACCCCTTTAAAATTCAAATACAGTTATTAAACATAGAATTGCATAATGGATAATGGAATAGGGAGGGTTAGTTTATAGTTTGATGAAGCAACAACAACATTTGGCTAGGGACTTTAGATCTTACGTCAAAGTATACTAAGATTGATAGTTGTTTTTTGTTATTTCCTTTTTCATAACTAATATATTTTTGAAATGATATTATCTAAATGTTTTATTTATTTATTTTTTTGTTGATAAATATTTTTATAATTTTTAAATCATATTTTTAAATGTATAAATTAATTTAATGTTCTCAAAAACTTATAACAATTTAATGCTTTCATAAAAACTTATAACACTCATTATATATAATTTCAACAACTGAAATTTACAATTTTAACTATTTCTCTAAATTCCTCAAACTTGAACCAAACCTTAAAAATAAAAAACATAAAACATTTAAATTAATTCTCCCCTACCCTGCATATAACCCTTGAAAAGACTTGAAAGTTGAAGACAACCAACTTAATATTTAGCCTAAAAGAATGAGTATTATATTAGTACTCAGCTGCAATCAAACATGATCTATCAATCATATAAGCACCAACGTTATAATCCAAATGCAAAAAGACAAATATTATGATGATGGTGTCAGCCGCGTGGGATAACTGAGTGTAAATATTTAATACTAAAAGTCTTACATCATATCGACATGGGATTTTTTTTGGTCGGATGCATTAATGGTAAATGAACGAATAATCAAATGATTTTGAAATCCCTATAAGATGAAAAAACAGATCAATAGTCCACGTATCGAATTTAAAATTTCAAATAATCACATAGTCAAAACTTAGGAAATGTACGAATGTATGAAAAACTAAGTGCTTCGGTTGGTAGAAGTGGGGTGATTGATGATAAGGATGTTTTGAGAGAGTTTGGAGAGCGAATGGGCGGGAACATGGCCTGGTAGTTTTTTCAAACCTTCAAGGACTTCTAGAGTGCATTTTAAGAGTACTGGAGGAGGTTAGAGCTTGTTATACTTTGTTTATCTCAAATAAAACTGGGAGTTGTGAGTGGCGGTTGGAGTTTGTTTATACTTTTAAGAGGGGTTTTAATTGTTTGGTAGTGTTTCCCTTCTTAATGGCAGCTATTTTTAGCGCCTCTTTTAACTAGTGTGACAGTCTTATCACTTTGACTTTTCGGAGTTCGTAACCTTTGCTCGGGAATCATTTATTAATATTCTTGTTTCTTGGGTGAGTGGGATTCCCGTCATCCTTGTTTTATTGGTATCATTAAGGTATTATTAAGGACCTCAGTACAACTGCTGAGCGGTTAGAGGTTTTGTCACTGTGTGATGGGCCAGGGAGTATGATGCATACTCCACTGGAGGGGATCCCGATGGAGGAGGAAGTCAATGCCCTCATTGGAGAAGAGGATGAGGCCATCTGGAGACAGGAGGGACTCTTTTCTATGACAAATCTGGCAAGATTTAATGGTGACTTTAAGGTGTCGAGGGTAGCAGTTAAGGCTTAGATCTCGGTGCCAGTAGCAGATGGTGGTCAGAGTTATTCTGGTTATGCCCCATCTGAGTTTACTCAAAGTTCAGTTACTTTCACTCTTGGGAATAATGGAGTGAAAGAATATGTAAATTTTACTGTGGGTGTAGGTGGGAAGTCGAGAGACAAGGAAGGAGTGTCGGGGGTTGTGACTAGAGCTAGTCTTCCTGGGGTTAAGAAGATTTAGGGCTCTTGTCAATATAGACATTGGGTTCCAAACCGCTCCAAACGCAAACTAATGGTGAGCGACGATGTGGGTTTGGAGAACATGGTGAGTCTCACGTTATTAACACTGGTAGGGAGTGTTTCTTACAAAAATAAGTGTAAAATGTCGATTGAGGAGTGGGTTTCAGTATTTTGGCAGCCACTGTTGGGTTATAATCCGAGGGTTTTTTACATCACTAAAGGGTGGTTTGGTTTCCAGTTCAAAAGGATAGAGGACACGAAGTTGATTTTGGATAAATCTTGGTGCTACAACGGAGGTAGTTTAATGGTAAAAAGGTGGCAGGTGAGCTTCAATCGCGCACATGATTATTTTAGGTTCCGTCATTTCTAGGTGTTGTTGTCGGGACTACCGCTACATTTTTGGCATGCAAAAACTTTGGAAGCTATAGGGAATAGTCTTGGGAAGTTTATTAGTGCGGATCTTGGTGCACTAAAATCCACTGATAAAAGAATGTGCAAAGTTCTTGTGGAAATAGATATACACTCTGGTTTGTTAGAAACCTTGGAGATTAGTTGGTGTGGTCACCATTTTTTACAGTCTCTGGACTACTTAGGAGTCTCGTTCAGATGTTCTAACTGTCAGAAAACGGGTCACCTTTGGAGGGACTTCTTGGGACCACGGGACGAGGAGGTTTCAGAGGGTACACTATTGGAAATATCGACTCGAGTTGAGTCGCCAGAGATTGAGTCTAATAGCTTCAGTCTGAGTGGCTATGACTTTGAGGACGCGCCAATGCCAAGGACAATAGCAACCATTACGAGTAAGTTAAAATCCGTCTGTCCCACTCCCTTTCATTCATTATTTGTCTGGGAAAGACATTTTTTGGATGAGTCTAGATTATTCGACTCTCAAACTGGTATTATGGCTTTTTCTACACCTACTTGTCCGATGACAAAGTTTGTAGGAGATTTAGTAAACAACCCTTTATCTAGTCACATATCGGGGGGGTGGGGAGTGGCATGCCCAGTGAGGAGCCACTTAATAAACTAGAGTGAAACTTACCTGAGAATGCCTCATTATCAGGTGCTTTACCAATGAGGAGTGATTGTAGACCTCTAGATCTGTTGGGAAGGGTTTTTCCTAGACCATCTTGTGATACAGAGGACAGTTTATTGTCGGTTTTTCGAGAATTAGAATTGGGGGATAGCAAGCTAGGGACTGTTCTGGAGTCTCTAGTACCTACTATCAGAGAGGTGCAAAGCCCGATTTCTCTTCCCACTTTCAGAGGAATATCAGTTTACCTTAGACCTGATCTCGATGGTGGAGAGGGGTCTTCCAGATCCTTGGTGGGGGACACAATTAAAGAATATCTGGTCTAGGGGACTGGGGTTGGAAACCTGCTCTATAAAGACTATATGTGCCAAGAAGAAAAAGGAATGTAACACCCTGTTTCCCCCAGTTTGTAAATATAACTAGACTGGCCAAGAACTATGGAAAACTCATAAATGAGAATATGTGATGTAAATGGACCTTGAGAAGAGGTCAATGAATGTGAATAACATTCTGAATTTATTGCATGACTGCTGATGAGGGGATGTGCAGAAAAAGAGACCACGATGGCGATGGAGGGCACCTGAAAAGGTAGCGTTAACTTCCACCGAGAATTAAATACCGTATTTGGACTCCACTGGCCCGGAGAACCAAAAGCGGCTCGCTGGCCCTGAAATTCAATGCCTCGCAGGCTGGTAGGCGGATGGCTTGATGAGGGATGGGATGGTGAACCGCCCATCCGTAGATCCGTCAGGCCTGATCGGCGTGAGGGTAATTGTGCCACACGCAATCTCGCGAGAGGATAAGGCGTATGACAGAAACGATTGAGGGAGAGACGCGAGGGGAACTCTGGCATTACGTAGAGTGAGTGATACTAGAGAGGAAGGATTGCAACCTTCGCTCCTGGTCACTGGCAGACAGAGAGACGCAGTCTCAAAGCATCGTGGTCTCAGCTCGGGGGTGGCTAGTGGTAAATCCGTTGGGAGTCGCTGAGCCTACGGTTGGGTGGAAACGAGCAC
>ML784863.1:486104-519718 GCA_009831015.1 Picea engelmannii | reverse complement strand
GTTTGGATGCTCCAAGTTGCGAGTGGCGAAGCCACGAGTGAATCAGGACCGTCCATCCGAGGAGGACAGGTGGCAGAGATCCAAGGATCTCGCTACCTCGGAGGTTCGCGAGGTAAGAGCCCAAAGTTTGGATGCTCCAAGTCGCGAGTGGCGAAGCCACGAGTGAATCAGGACCGTCCATCCGAGGAGGACAGGTGGCAGAGCTCCAAGGATCTCGCTACCTCGGAGGTTCGCGAGGTAAGAACCCAAAGGTTGGGCGCTCCAAGTCGCGAGTAGCGAAGTGCCGAGAGCCAAGCATGAGAGAACACATGGCAACACTTCAAGGTGGGGGCCCGCGTGATTGACGGGTGGACCTGCCTCGCCTAGAGAAGGGAGTCAATGCTCCGTTGACTCCTCGTGTCTCTGGGATTCGCGGGAGAAGGGCATGAAATCTCAACACTTGGACTTACGAAGTCACGAGTAGCGAGAGGAGCTAGAGTTAAGCCTAACCGGTGGTCATGCGAAGAGGACACTGACAGAAGGAAGCTATACCCATTTCGTGATCTCGGGTATCGACGATTTGTGAAGAAAATTGGAAGGCCTTTGATTCATGACTCGCGAGGTCGCGAGTTGGGAAAGGCGCCTGGTTTGTTTGGCCTGTGATCCTAACCCACGATCACAGGGATGGTGAACAGGGAAGAACTAGCCCGCACTAGACCCCTGTAGGACTTCGGGGATTCTGTTCCTTGAGGAAGAACGAAATTTTTTATTATTTAGGTAGTGGATATGTTACAAGGAAGCTTTGAGTAACTGTATAGAGGGGACACAATTGTCGGGTACTAATGAATCAAGGGCGATTAGAGGCCTGAAAGACCTAGCGAGAGCAAAGACGTGGTCTTTCTCTCCCTGAACATTAGAGAGGTGGGGGGGACCTTGAAATATGCCTCCCTGCGAAGATTTCTTTGGAGGACTAGATCGAATATCATCTTTATGCACGAGACTATTGTCGAGGAACACAAAGCTCGATATCTAACGCTTACTGACTGTCCTACCTGGCTTACTTGTGCAGTCAGCGCGGTCGAGTCTTCGAGAGGGCTTCTTGTTTCTTGGGATCCTAACATTTTTTACATTATTCCTTATTTATGTTGTGGTGGGATTCTGCTTACAGGATTGTACTTGTAGCTTAACCAACCAGTTACACTACTTAATGTATATGGTCCTTGCATGGAGAGGAAATATTTTTGGGATAAGTTGCCGACCAATGACATTCTTGATAACATGAATCTTATAGTGGCAGGGGATTTAAACCTAACAGTTGGAGCTAGGGAGATTTGGGGAGCGACTACACACTTAGATCCTCTTTCATCATATTTTACTGAGATCTTTGATAAGGCAGGCGTATTCGATGTATTTTCGGATGCGGTGGTGCCAACTTGGAGGAATGGTCATAGTAGAGTTGACAACATTTCAAAGAGACTGGACCGAGTGCTCATTTCTGAAGAGTTTTTGGTAGGAACATGCTCGTATAAATCATTGGTTGATTATCCTTACTTTTTGGATCATGCTCTGGTTCTTTTGAGATTACATAGGGTCTTACTCCTAAAGGCTTATCCTTTTAATTTCAATGCCAGGTGGATTTTAGAGATGGAGATCGTGATTATTGCAACAACCATTTGGAATGACCCAACTGACCTTGTAGAAAGTGATGTTCAACAGAGATTCATAAATAAGTTGAAAGATTTAAAGATTCAATTGAAAACGTGGTCCAAAGAGCTCATTGGAGTTCAGGAAGAAAAATTAAAGCACCTTGAAGAGTTATTGACTGGTATTCTTCTACAGGAGGCTCGGGAACTAGGCTCGAATTCTAGGGAGAATAATATCAAGATCCTAGAGACAGAGAGGGACAAACTACTTGGAGAAGAAGAAGGAAAATGGAGACTTAGGAGAAGAATGGTGTGGTTAAAGGCAGGTGACAAAAATACCAATTTTTTTAATAATTTTTCCAGTTATAGGAGGAACAAAAAACAAATATGGGATATTTGTGATGAAGAAGGACAAGTACATACTGGTGTGGAGGCCATAAGGTCTGAAGCTGTAAAATAGTATAAGTCTTTCTATAGCAAGTCGGAAGAGGAGTACATTGAAGAACAGGTTAATACAACTGGTCTCTTCGGCTGTTTGGTTAATGCAGAGGACACATAATTTCTCTAAAGACCGTGTACTAAGTAGGAGCTATGGGTGGTCCTTAAATCTTTTTCCAAAGAAAAAATCATGGGGCCCGATGGGTGGACAGTGGAGTTTTACCTTTTTTTCTTTGATCTTATGTGTGATGATTTCCTAGAGTTGGTGGAGGACTCAAGGCTGCGGGAGCAGTTAAAAATTCATTAAATGCTACATTTTTAACATTGATTCCAAAGGTTAATAAACCTAGCACCTTCGGAGATTATAGACCGATAGCCCTATGCAACCTCTGCTACAAGTTGATTACTAAGATCATAGCAAATAAGATTAAACCTATCTTGTCTCGGCCATTGTTAGAGGAACAATTAGGTTTTCTCAAAGGGAGGCAGATTTTTGATGTGATTGGTACAACACAGGAGTGTATCCACAGTATAAAGGCTAAGAAGTCAAAATCCCTGATTCTGAAGTTAGATCTCAAGAAAGCCTATGACTGTATAAATTGGGACTTTCTTCGCATGATTCTGATCCAGTCGGGTTTTATCATTAATTTTACAAATTGGATCCTTGGATGTGTGACCAGTGCCAATTTCACGATCTTGATCAATGAGGAGACTTCCAAGGTGTTCAAAAGCGAAAGAGGCTTGCGCCAGGGGTGTCCTCTATCACCCTTGTTATTTATTCATGTTATGGAAGGCCTTAACCATCTTCTGAAGAAAGGATCGGGTGATGGGAAGCTTACAAGGGTCAAGGTTTCAAGAATTGTCAAGATATTTCATATGTTCTTTGTTGATGATGTTTTATTATGTCAAAGGCATTGGTGGAGGAGTGGACTGAGATAAAAAATATTTTAACATCTTTCTGTAGAGCTTTGGTTTTGAGTATTAATTGGTCAAAATCTATATTTTATCACTCTGGAATTCTTGATGATGATCTTGAAAGATTAAAGGCACTCTTTCCTTATGGGTTTGAAGAACTGGCCAAAGGCTTTCGGTACCTTGGCTATTATTTAAAGGCAGAAGCATACAAACATAAGGATTGGTGATGGCTTCTCACAAAATTTCAAGATCGGATCAGGTGGTGGTGTAATAGATGGTTGTCTCTTGGGGGATGTTTTACACTTGTAAAATCAGTGCTTGAGGGTTAGGTTGTTTACTGGATGGCATTGGAAGCTATTCCAAATTCTATATTACATAAAATATGTATTATGATGTTTAAATTTATGTGGTTTGGTTTAGAGGGTAGGGACCATATTAAACTTTGGAGTTGGATTCATTTATCGAGACCAAATCACTCGGGAGGTTGGGGCATTCGAAATATTCACTTTTTTAACAGGGCCCTGGCTGCTAACTCTCTGTGGAGAGTATTAACAAAGGATGGGATTTGGAGAAAATTTGTCAAATACAAATATATTCCAAATAGCTCAATAACCACTTGGTTTCAGGAAGCTTCTTCTTTCAACCCGTCGGTGTCTCAGACTTGGAAGAGCTTGCTAAAATCTTTACACCTTCTAACTCATTGGCTTGGGTGGAAAGCAGGTTCTGGCACTGTGTTCAGGTCGGTCTTGATCGCATTTTAGGGGTGGGGAATTTATCATTTCTATCCTGTCAACTAAGAGAGGAGTTGATAAGGAACTCTTTATTATATCTTTACCAAGTGAGAGGACTCCACAGAGTAGGATTAAATAGTACCTACTAGAAATCGAGTGTAAACCTTGGCTTAGTCGGGAACTTAGCTGTTGAATGAGAGGATTTTTGGAAAGATTTTTGTTTTGCAAGGATTCAATTATGTAACAAAACTGATGAGCTTTGTTGGGTGGGTGGTGATTCCTCGGGCATAATATCATCAAAAAGTATTTATCTTCCTGTTACAAAACCTTTTTGGCCCATTCCGGTGGAGGGTTGGCACAGGTACCTTTGGAAATGGGACCTTAGTCCAAAAATTAAGCTCTTTCTTTGGCTATCTCTGGAGAATAGGATTCTCACCTAGGATAATATTCAGAGGAAGGGGTGGGAAGGGCCAAACATATGTGTTTTATGTCAAGAGGAAGTTGAGTCTATTAATCATATTTTTGTTTCTTATCGCTTTAGTCAGGAGGCATGGAATTGATTATACTTAGAACTAAATATTCGTTCCATATGGGAAGGAGACTGCCTCAACTCCAACTATGAGAGTTGGCTCAAGAAGGATACATCCCTCACAATACTCCCATCAATTGTTTGCTGGATCTTGTGGTTAGAGAGGAACCTAGTTACATTTGAATGGCAGAGAGCATCGATTTTTTCAGTGACAACTAAGGTCAAATATTTCTTGCCATTGGTGGAGGTAAACAAAATCAAGAAGTGGATTATACAACCCCCTCGTCTTCTGACTACAATTCTTTGATGGTCTAATGGAGCTTCTCCCCCCAAGGGCGCACGGGTGTGGTGCAGGTGGTTTAATCAAGATCAATGCTCAAAGGGTTATCAAGTGGACTTTAAACTGTGGCTAGGGGACTAATACAAGAGAAGAATTGATTGGTGCGTGGGAGATTCTTTATCTTGCGCAGAGGCTCAACCTTGAAGTGATCCAGGTCATTGGAGACTCAAATATCATCATAGATTGGATAAAGGACAGACACAAGCTGCAAGTCACCTCCTTGATAGGTTGGATGGAAGGCATAATTTTGATGAAATCAACTTTTAAAGAAATATTATTCACACACGTCTATAGGGAACTAAATATGTAGGCATATACTCTTTCAGAATTGGCTCTCAATAGTCTAGAAGGAAAGATTGTGTTCAGCAACTGGAATGAGGGAAATGAGGGGCATTCCATCACTATCATCCTTTTTTAACACTTCTTGGTCTCTTTTATTTCAGTTTGAATACTATCGGTGATAGCGGGATTGTTAAGGACAATAAGTTTATTTTGTATATTGTCTCTGGCGGTGGACTTTTATGACTATGTGCAAAGTTTTTTGTGTTTTGGCTATTCCATAAAAGTTCTTTTTTTCTGAGTATTAGTGAAGAGGCCAAGGGGACTGAATATCATTGTTATAACTGTAATGTGAACTTATTTATATTAATATGTAAAGGGCAATTTTCTTGTTGGAAAAAAGAAGTGGGGTGGTTTAAAAAAAAAAAAAATTTCTCATGTCCCAAAAATGTCTTGAACCATCTCTTATTAAATAATTGACTTAGTGGGGTGATTTAAAAAAAAAATTGCTTTCTCATGTCCCAAAAATGTCTTGAGCCATATCTTATTAAATAATTGACCTTAAGTCAAATGGAAGTAGTTGGAGTTGTTACAATGAGGAAGAAATTTAAATCTTATAAATGATACGCCTATTTTATCTTCAGTCAGATAAGAAACAAATGTTAATTTTATAAATGATATGTATATATTTATCTTTAATCGTATAAAATATAGATGTTAAATGGCATTTGATTTGTATACTATTGTGGATATTTATTTTATGTATTTTATAGTGGGTCTTTTGATAATAGGTGGTAAATTAGTGATCGTGGAAATAATTGACCATCATTCCAAATATGGTCACTTTTGTGCCCTACTGCACTCATTTACACCTTTCATAGTTGCCCAAGTTTTCATGTATCAAATATTTAAGTTGCATGGTATGCCCACTTCCATTGTGTCAAAGTGTGCCCCCACATTTACTAGAAAATTTAGGATGTTTCACTCGAACAATGCATCACAACAGATCTTACAAGTTTATGCAAACTCTTTGTTATGCAATGTTTTATTTAAGATTTAATATTACTAACTTAGCACATCAAATGATGAAATATGTTGAGATTAAAACTAAACAAATACTATGCCATCCACACAATCAACACAAGATGTACCTTAAGAAACCCAATATGGGAAAACTAGTGAGGTGCGAATTACGCCTTTCTCTTTTCTTGTCATTTATGGAATGCAAATACAAAGAAAGGTCAACTCACTATGGAGATGCCATGGACATTGTGCCCTATATCATTTCTATATGGTCTCTAATTCTTTTGTTTTGCTCCAATATTCCACTTCTTACTCTACTCAACTATGAAATATTAAATCAATACAACACGAATGTAATCCCTTCCTTTCCTAGTGTCCCAATATCTAACATTGTCATGATGTAATGCCCCTCTTGCATGAACTTGTCAACAATATTTAGACATGACCTCTTGGTTATTTTTTTTATGTGTGCATGTATTTGATTCAGATAAGGAGGAATCCTATATGATGTTTTGGACATATTATTGATTATATTCTACATGTGTATATATATTGTTATCTATGGATATCGATATGTTGTGAAGAATTATATTTTTTGTGATGAAATGATGTGGTATGACTGATTTGTGGATGGTTTATTATGTGGATTTGTGACTTGTGTTTTTCTAATATTTGTTCTTGGACAATTATTAACTATATCGAAAACATTACTAATGTTGTGAATCAATGAACTGGTATGAGTGTGGCAGGGGAGCATGGCACTTGGCAATATGACATGTGGAAGGAAATTCATGTTGAGATAACAAAGTTATTCAATTTATATGCAAGTGTTTGTGTATGCAGAGGCCACAGAGTGACGCCTTGCCAACTCACCAACATATGGGTGTGGACTCACAACCATGTCTTGACAAAATTGTTGAGTCTTTAATGGTAAAATATATGAAAGGTGCCTATGTTGTGGAGACAAGGAAGAGTAATCTATATTTCTCTATTATGATAATGAGTTTGTATTGCAAGGGTTTGGAATCCTTACTCCTCAACAATTAGCTTTCAGATTCCACCCTAAGCAGGGTAATTACAATGACCCCTAATTTATTAAGAGAAGAGACTATTTACACACTTGGGAGGGGTACTTTTAAATAGCTTTATTACACACATACACACAATGAATCAAAATAAAATAATGGGAAGGGGCACCATGTAGCCCATGCATAATAGAGTTTTTGATTTTATAAGAAAATATAAAAAAAGGTTTTTGAATGAGAGGGTGTTACATATGGTATCAAAATTGGTTTCAGCACTAGGCCTTAAGGTTGCTTACTTACTATAAGATTCATTGGGTGAATGTTGGTATACTTTTGGAGTAAGAATAGGATAATGTTTTGATTGTCCATGCAGATGCAAGATTGTGAGGCATTTTACCCCCTGACATCTAGGGGCAACTAGAGGATATTTTTCTATCGTGATCCTTATCACATACAATAGTTCCACAAATGAGATTCATGGTTCTCCACAAATAGTTTACCGAAGATTATTCCCACATTTGATCAACACACTCACATTTGATTAAGGTTCTTGACATACATGGGGTACATTATTTCATTGCTTCATATTGGATGTTAATGCCTTATGTACTGCTTCTCATGAAAGTAGTGGTCATTTTTTGAGTTAGATAATGGATCGTGATGATATAAATTTGTGCCCTTTGCCTTGTTTCACTTTGGTGATCATCATCTTCTTCCAAATAATTTTTTTCACCCTTGGGTTAAGATGTACTACTGGGGGGCTTTGGGAGGTATAGCATGTCCATATCCCAATCCATACTTAACACTCTCCACCCTTCCCAATTTCCATTGTCTAGCTCATGGGTTGGTTTCCATATGTCACACAAAATGGTTCATATTTCATAGCCCCACGAGAACAAATGAAAAAAGAGAAAGAAAAGAAAAGTAAAAAAACAAAAGAAATAAAGAATGAGAAATTGTTACATACTCGTCGCTAACAAACCCAAAAGGATTTTCTTGGAAACCAAACTATAATGTACCCATCGACCTGGGTACCTCTAAATTCTCCTTCTTGGGCAAATTATGAATTAATGTTACCATTCTTTAAATTAGGAAACATGATACATGCACATCCAATTAACAAAAACATGCTAATATAAAATAAAAGAATAATAGACTATGCATAACATTAACAACAAACATCCCTGATATAAATATATATCATAAATAATAAATACACAATGGAATACAAATTATAGAGAAAACATAGATAACACTTATCTTTAAATAAATCATTCACCAAATGCTTGTAGACGTCGAATGTTCCACCCAACCATAGACACTTCTATTCCAGATATCAAAAAAATGTCACCCCCGAGCCATGGTTATGAATCCACAAGGACGGGTCCTAGGATGACTCTAAAACACACAACAATTATCTATCAAGCTCTCGCGGTTTTCCCAACCACATAGAAATCCTAGTTTACCATCTCTCTTCTCCTTCAGTCTACACAACCCAAAGAAATGAACCCCTTTCTCTGCAATGCAGTCCCTTAGGTTGTTCCACTTATGTTCTAGGGCTCTAGTGCTACTAGTCAAGAAATATGTGTTAGGGACCTAACCCATCATGTAGGTAGAATGATATATTTCGATGTAATAAAGGTCATATTTTGTGGTTTTGTTCTCATTATATTGTTTTTTATATTCCATTTATAGCTATTTATTTATGTTTTGCATATTGTTTTATATCTGGAATATTACAAGTGGTATCAGAGCACCTTCCTCGGCATAAAATTGTGGGTTAAGTTTTTTTTCTGGGTAGAGATGTATTCTGAAGTCTTTAAGCTACAAAGATCTGTCATTACATGCATAAAACCACATTAGGGGATTCATACATGTAGGGAATACAAGTTGTACTTAAGTGCACATCTGTTGGCCACCCTTGTAACCCTTGTTGGTACCCCTTCGAGTGGTAGCACCTCAGACAACACTTGTATACAGATCAACCTATATTTTATGAAGCCCTCTATAGATAAATCGATCGACCTCGTGACTGCTATAGTGCCACTGAGAATAACACTCGGGAAGATACTCTCTATTACTTGGGTAGTCAGGTAGTACGGCTAAGGGAATGGTACAACCTCTTTAGTTGGTGCCCTGAGATATTGGGTTGAGTACTACTATTGGACCCCACATGTATATCAAAGAGCTATAGCACAGGGAAAACCCTTGTCTATAGAACTCTTGAATACCTAACCTTTGGGGATGGTAACAAAAAACAAAACATACAAGATCTATTACCACGCAACTGTGTCTCCTACATTTGAGTTGCCAAATTACTATGCATTTCTTCCTGATTAAGAATTTGGGCATTTCATCACTGCAGTATTCTTGAGACCTGAGTATAATTTCACAGGTGTAAAAAATAAAAATAAAATTGGATTTTGTTGGCACCATTATTTGAGACCTATTCCATTGTATTTCTCTCTTCTCCCTTATCAAATTCATACCTATCATTTTTCAGCAAATTCTTTGTCCCCGCCCGCCCCTTTTCAGTTCCCTCGTCATCATGGCCCATACCCATAGCCAAGACTTGGAAGCTCGCTTCAATACCTTTCACTCTAATTTAACAGAGACCCAACAAGAAGTGAGAAAACTCAGTGCCAGTATTGCCACCATCAATAAAAACATGCATTCATTCATCGCTGCCTCCATCGAGGAACTCAAATAAGACCTCAAACAAGACATTACTACGCATCTTGAATTTTTCAGTACGATGATATTCACCAAGCTGCATATCCCGACAGGTCCTCCCTTATCTGACCCACCTTTTCATAGCGAAGGTGAAACTTCCTCTCATTCCCATAATTTGTAGCCCCATCACTTTCAGCGTGACCTATGCCTTCCACATGTGGATGCGACCAAATTTGATGGCTCATATTCCACTGGCTGGGTAACTCAAATGCAACATTATTTCTCTTTGTACGACATTATGAATGAGTTTGACAAACTCTGGTATGGTGTTCTCCATCTAGATCAAGAACGTTGGCAATGGTGGCAATGGAGAAAAAATGCATGCCAAGGGTATGTTGCTTGGACACACTTTGTGGTAGAGATTTATGAATGATTTGACACTGACACCAACCATTTAGGCCATTTGACAAAGTTGAAACAATCTGGCATAGTGGAAGACTTTCTAGCTTCTTTTGAGCGACTGGATTTTTGTACAGAGGGCATGTCTGATGCTTTTTTCTGAGAATGTTTTATCAACAGCCTTAAGGATGAGATTTGTGCTTATGTCCTCATGGCTCGGCCTCAAATTTGGGTGGAGGCTACTAAAAGAGATAAGGAAGAACAACAGGTTTTCTCTTCTCAAAACCAGAAACCCTCCTTTATTCCTCACACTAAACTAGTAAATCCCACTCCTCCTTCTACTCCACTAAAGATCCAAAAATTGACCAAGGCCAAAATGGTTGAATGCTAACTCAAAGGCCTTTGTTATAATTGTGATAAAAGATATTTTCTGGGACACAAGTGTAAGGAAAAAACGCTTTTTATGGCCATCTCAGAGGATGTTTTGGAAGATGATGTTGAAGCTCCCCTTGTGTCTATGTCACTTGAACCCACTGAAATAACCCCTCCCTCAGACCCTTCCGAGGTAGAACCAGTCATTTCCCTAAATGTTCTCACTAGCTTCCCTACTCCCCAAACCCTCAATGTAATTGGTTACATCAAGCATAGGAAGGTCATCATTCTTCTTGATAGTGGAAGCACCCATAATTTTATTCATCGCCATATTGTCCAAGAAACTAATTGCTATATCCGCGTAGTCAATAATTTCTAAATCATGATTGCCAATGGTGGGTCCATGAAATTTGGAGGGCATTGCGAAAATGTGCATCGCCAAATTGGTGACTACCACCTGAAATCTCATATGTTTTCTATCGACATGGGAGGCTGTGACATTGTGTTGGGTGCATAATGGTTAAGGACTTTGGGTCCCATTCACATGGATTTTAAGGAATTAACCATGCAATTTGACCAGGAGGACCAACAATATAAGTTCCAAGGAATCACCATCAGTTCCCCAGAGATCATTAGTTCCCATCGCATGGAAAACATGCTAAAAAAAGGTCATTATGGTGCTATTGCCCAACTCCATGCCATACAAGCAACTGAGACACTCTCTGTGCCACAGGACCTCCAATCCATCCTTTCTAAACATCAAGTGGTTTTTTCCACTCCCTAGGGATTCCCTCCTTCCCATGGTGTTCATTATCATTCCATTCCCCTTGTCCAAGGAATCCTTCCTCCCAATATCTTTCCCTATCGTCACCCCTTTTCCCAAAAATATGAAATTGAGAAAATTGTTCAAGAACTGCTCAACACAAGTGTTATCTGCCCTAGTACGAGCCCCTATGCTTCTCATGTGGTCATGGTCCTTAAGAAATAAGGTTCTTGGTGCATGTGTCCTGACTTCTGCACCCTCAACAAACTCACCATTGAAGGAAAATTTCCCATTCCTATCATTGATGACCTCTTGGATGAATTGAGTGGCACCTAGTTCTTTACTAAAATTGATCCTTGTTTTAGCTACCACCAGATCCATGTGAAAGAGGAAGACATTCCTAAGACTTCCTTTAGAACTCATGAGGGACACTATGAGTTTTTGGGCATGCCCTTTGGCTTTTGTAATGCTCCCTCCACTTTCCAAAGCCTCATGAATCATGTTTTCCATCCTTTTCTACGTCATTTTTTATTAGTTTTATTTGATGACATACTCATCTATAGAAAAACCTGGACATACCATCTTGCTCATATGGATCAATTTCTCCATCTACTCTCTCAACACCAAGTTTTCTTGAAACAATATAACTGTGTTTTTTGGCGCCTCGAAAGTCAAGTACTTGGTTCATCTTGTTGGAAAGGCCAACGTCAGGGTGGATCCTAAAAATATTGAATCTATGTAAGACTGGCCTCACCTAAAGATTCTCAAAATATTGCATGGATTTCTGGGCTTAACAGGTTATTATCGCAAGTTTGTTAAGAATTATGGAAATATTGTGACACCTCTCACTACACTCCTTAAAAATAATTCTTTCACTTGGACTCCAGTAGCTTCTTAGGATTTTCAAACCTTGAACATGGGCATGTCCACTACTCTAGTCCCGACCCTTCCTGATTTCACAAAGACCTTTGTCATAGAATGTGATTCTTCAGGGAAAGGAATTGGCGTTGTCCTTATGCAAGAGGGTTGGCCTTTGGCCTTTACCAGCAAACAATTGTCTGAGTGAAATTTGGGCAAATCAATCTATGAAAAGGAAATGTTGGCTATTATGCATGCTATTGATATTTGACACCCTTATCTATTGGGGAAACGCTTCCAAATTAAGACATATCATCAAACCCTCAAGTATTTTATGGAACAATGCATTTCCTCCCCAGAGAAACAACAATGGGTGACTGAGCTATTTTGATATGATTATGAGATCATTTACAAGAAATACAAAGACAATGTGGTTGCGAATGCACTTTCTCGAAAATATGAAGATGAAGGGTCCCTTTTTTCTCTCTCCTTCATTGTACCAGATTGGCTCCAAGTTGTTCGCGAGGAATGGCTACACATTCCCAAAAGTTTTCATTTGATACAACAATTGCATGCCAATTGTCCATTTTCCCCAGGGTACTCTTGGCTCCATGATGAGCTTCGATACAAAGGTCGTTTGTATTTAAGTAAACATTCAAAACTTAAATCCATGGTACTTTCTGAGCTTCATGCTACACCTACATCTGGGCACTTTGGGTTTACCAAAATCTATGATAGGGTCAAAATTTCTTTTTTCTGGGATGGTATGAAACAAGACGTTCATAATTTTGTGGCTAAATGTGATGTGTGTCAATGCAACAAGGGAGAAACAATCAAATCTCCTGGCACACTATAACCGCTTCCAATTCAACCTTCTATTTGACGTGATATATCTATAGATTCTATTGTAGGCTTACCTAAATCGGGAAATAAATCAGTCATCATGGTGGTAGTTGATTGTCTTTCCAAGTATGCTCATTTGTGTGCTCTTCAATGCCCATTTACATCATCCATTGTGGCTCAAATGTTCATGGATCAGGTCTTCATGCTTCATGGCATGCCACATTCTATTTTTTATGATCGTGACCCAAATTTCACCAACAATTTTTGGCAAGAACTGTTCAAGCTACAAGGCACCCAATTGCATCTCAACACAACTTATCATCCCTAGACTGATGGTCAAATTGAAGTTGTCAACAAGTTTTTGGAAACATATTTGAGGTTTTTTGCCACAGAAAGGAAAAATCAGTGGGCTCAATGGTTACCACTAGCTGAATGGTGGTACAACACCTTGTACCATACAACTACCTGCATGACTCCTTTTGAAGCAGTATATAGACAAAGTCCATCTTTAGTTCTCTCATATTTTCCAGGTGTCTCGAAGGTCCAAGCAGTTGACCAAATGCTTATAGTTCAAGAGGATATTCTCCATACCTTGAAAGAGAATTTGGTCATGGCCCAAAATTGCATGAAGCAACAAGAAGATCAAGGTCACTCTAAACGTCAATTTACAGAAGGGGATCAAGTGTTTCTTTGATTGCAACCTTACAAGAAAAATTCCCTCAAGGATGACCATTGTTAGAAACTGGAGACCAAATTTTATGGTCCTTATACCATTCTCAAGTGTGTGGGATAGGTGGCCTATTAGTTAGTGTTTCCCATTCATTCTGAGCTCCATCTTGTTTTTCATGTTTCCTGCTTAAAGAAGGTGATTGGAACTAAGTGCCAAACTCAAACCAACCTTCCCGAATTGGACGAAGAAGGCTCCATTTGGCTACAACCACAAGCAACTTTGGACTAGTGTGAGTGTCGTCTGCATCAGTGAACCATCAAGGAAGTGTTATTCCAGTGGAAAGATACAACTCTAGCCAACTACCATTATGCAACAATTTCCACATCTCAAGCCTTGAGGACAAGGTTGTTTTTAAAGGGGAGGACATGTTACGAACCTAACCCCTCACATAGGTAGAATAATATATTCTGATGTAATAAAGGTCAATATTAATAAGGCCTAGCAATAAGGAAGAATAATTCCAATGTAAGAAGACCTAATAGAAGATTCTGCTTCTAGAAGGATCTTCCTTTAGATGGTTCTTTTGATAGACATATTTAGTATAAATAGGAGTCGAGGGTATGAGAACTTTTGTCTTGGATATTATTGTAATAGATATTTGCTTTGTTGGAGGTTTCCCCCTTGAAGAGTCAAGTCAAAATTTATCTCAGTAATCAAAGTGCTCTTTTTGGTGTTATTCTGGTATCATTTTGGTATTATTGTGGTGTTGTTCTAGTTATATTGTTGTTCATCTTCCATTTCTAGCTATTTATTTATGGTATGTATACTTTTTTATATATGGAATATTACAATATTAATGCTGGAACACCAAGGATTCTCAGTTATGGAAATTTATTTCACAACTGGCATCATTCTCATGCACACATGCATTCATTCCTTTCTGGAATAATCAACAATTACTTGCAACCGATAAGAAATGGTTCTTCTCTTCCCTTAATTCATTTCCAATGCCCATACCAAGAACAAGAATGAACGTGGAACCAAAATCAAATGATTTATTAGCCATGAATGAATAAAAATAGTTGATAAAACAAAATTAAATGAGTGACTAACAAGTAATGAGGAATCATGGACGATGAACCCCCAAACAACCAAAAACAAGGTTTATATAATTACATGCGATATATCAGCATGTGACCTTCCCCAAGAAGTTCATGTAACCTCTTTTCTCAACTAAATCCATTATGGTTGAACAAAATAATAATACAAATACTTAGTCCCTTTATCCCCTCCTCTCTCATGGAATCATAACCCCCTATCTCTGTCCTTGTCAATCTTGTAGCCAACGATGCATTTTTATTAATACTCGAAGCATTGCATTTCTAGGCACTCCAACATTTCAAATTTATAAGCACTCTGGCCTTTCATCAAATAAAAAAAATATATTATTAATATGGGGACTCAAAACCATGGTATGACATCCCCCCCCCTTATTTTGGCACCATCCTCAGTGCATATACAAAACAAAAAATCAAAATTTCCAAAGTCTTAAAAAAGTCAAGGCTACTCTTCCCGAATGGCATCTTCATTCTCCCATGTAACATATTTAGGATTGTAACAAGTCCACTAAACCTTTACCAATCCTATGGCTTGATTCTAGAGAACATTGACCTTCTTGTCCAATATGCGCACTGTGTGAACCTAAAATTAACCTTCTGGATCCACTTGAATCAAATTCCAATCAATAACATGGTTAGGATCATGTACATAATTTTTCAGCAAAGATACATGAAATACATTATGCACATCCATGGAAGTAGGAAATGAAAGCATGTATGTGACTGACCCTATTCTGGCCAATATCCCAAATGGACCACAGATGTAATACCCTTAGGCCGAACCCAACTGTAAATGTAAATGAAAATGTACTTCAGATGGTGAGATTTTTGATATCATTTTTTGTATGCACCTTCGATGGTATAGTGCACACATGTACTGCACACTAAAATGATGAAGTGTTCACATTCTAGGATACGACGCGCAACAAACTTAAGTGTGCACAATTTTAAGGCCAGGGAGCCTTTGTGTATATGTTTTGTTTTATAGGTTGGTGAGCCAATTATTATAAGCTAGGAGGATTATGTTTTGTATTAGGCCAAAGAGCCTATATGCTAAAGGCTAGTGAGGATATTTTTGTGTATGTATCATTATTAATATAATACATTGTTGCATGTAGACCGACCACGATAAATCAGTATGGGGGACTAAACTCCACTAGTTAGGGAAAGGGGGGTGGGATAAAAGTTAAGGAAAAGGGACAAGATAAGGAGCTTAATCCAAAAAGGAATATTGTATTAATATTCCTTAAAGTATAAAGTATGGATAATTATTTTATCCTAAGTTCTAAGGACGGGGATAAGTGGGCCAAAGTATCTCCCAACATGACAAGTGTCAAGTTGGGAACATGCATACATATAGCTTGGACTTAGTTCAATTTTCATATAATTCCATCATCATTCACTCATTTATTGAGTTGTCCTTCGTACCATCCTATACCTGTACCTGTATCTATACCCATACTTGTATCTATAACTGGTTAGCTTGGGAGCTAGACTGAAGAAGTGGGTTTTCAGGCCCATGGGATATTGAAGAGGCAGGTTGTCAGGCCCATGAGAAATTCTCTCTAGGTGAGAGAATTGTTGGGAATTGATTTCCTGAAGGTGCTAAACTACAACTACAAGGCTCTAAGACTTCCTGTCTGACCTATTGCTGAAGCCCTGGAAGGGAAGTGGGGAAATAGAGGGACTGTTGAGCAAAGAAGGGGAACATTTCCTGGGGTGGGAGAAGCATGTGGGGAATGAAGGACTGTAGGCTGTTAGTTTGATTTGGCACCTATGACAAAGTCTTTCCTGTTGTCTGTGGTACATCATCCTAGTTAGGAATCCCTTTACCCGGGTGGAGTTTAGTCCCAGCTCGCGGGTGACTCACTGCTGAGAGTGATGAGCAGTGTGGTCTAAGGATGGGAGGTTCATGGAAGGTCTACATGCAGTTGGTGATATTATTACCAAGAAAAGTGTCAATTGTGTGTTAATTTATATGATGCATTATTATTTATGTGTTTACTTCTGTGGATTTTCCCTGTGTGTGGTTGATACCTGTCTTTATATTTATGGGTATTTCCTTTCTATGCTGCATGTATATGTTTAATGTTATTTCAATATGAATCTATGAATTTACATAATCTATTTGTATGTTTTATGTTTTATATATAAAGTTCCACAAGCGTTTCTGTGTGTATATGTTTAAATTTGCATACAGTTCGAAATTTTTTACGTGGCATAGCCCAGTTGCATGTTGGGGATGTTACAATATGGTATCAGAGCTTCAGTTTTCAACACTGAACCTAGATGGGCCGAGCAAGTTGAGTTGAAGCAAAATTTCACAGAGGATTGATTTCAAAGTGGCCAAATTTCAATTTACAAAGCGTCCATGGTAAAATTTAGAAGTAATTGCGTGGAATTGAGAAAATGCCCCAATTTTTGTTGTTAAATTCATGGGGAAATTGAGAAATTTGGCCAAGTGGTGAGATATTCATATTTAATATATGTTCTAGAAAATTAACACCTAGAATTGGTTGAGTTTGAAGTTACAGGGAAGCTATGATAGATGGATCTAGATTTGTTGATTAAAATTCTCAATTTGTGAATTGAGTTTGGGAAATATTGGCACGTGGGTGTGCACACTTAATTTTGGCATTGCGCGATGTAGAGTGGTAATGCGCAGGAAATTTTGGTGCGCGGGTGTGCTCACTAAATCTAGCATTTCCCAGTGCGGATTGAGTGGCACATGAATAATACTAGCGTAGGTGGTGTGCGCACGCATAATAATGGCACGCGTGGTGTACGCAGTATTGGCAGAGAGAAGAGGATGTTTTTTGGTGTGCGTGCAATATGGGTATATGTTGTCGCATGACAGTTTAGTTAATTTTGCACGTGAAGTACTGGTGCGTGGTGGGGGCGTACTAAAATTTGGCATGGTGCAATGTGTAGAGTAAAATGCACGTAGAATATTAGCGCGCAAGAAAAAAATTGCGTGCAACATGTATTAGTGCATGAACCAAAATTGTGCATGGTGGATATTGGCACGTGACACAAATGTAGTGCACACCAGTTATTGGCGCGACAGAGAAGTGATCAACATTGGTTATACGTGCATAGAGCATGCACTACCTTATAGTGTTGTTGCACATGCTAAATATGGGTGTATAGGTTCAAATTTGTGCGGGCGAAGTCGTTTGGATGGTCTACAACATGAAAAAACTAGTGAATTTCTGTGACATTTTATATTATTTGAAGGTCATCTTTTTGCAGCATTTTTTTGAGGCCCTAAACAATGTTTTTAGATAATAAAAAACCCAGAGAATATAACTTAATTTGATAAATGTTTACACTTTGTCTCTATATATCAAATGAAATATCCCGGAGAGAGATTTCTAATGGTGCAAACCGTTCGTCAAACGGAGCTTTTATGAGGAAGTTACAAGACAAATAGTGGAGGGTAAATTTTAAGACCCAACTAACTTCGAAGGGCCATAACTTTCTGCTCTAGAATCAGATAGAGGCGCGGGAGAAGTCAATGGAAATATATTGAAACATAGAAGAAAAAACTAGAGCTTAATTAAATTTCTGGGCATGTTAAAAAGGTTTAATATGCAAAAGAAGGTACTTGTATCATTCCAGATCAAAAACACGAATTGGCCTAGAACTTCAACAGGCTGTAACTAGCATCCCAGAACCCAAAAAAAGGTGAAACTTGGAAAGGATGTCCAAAATATGTATATTAAGAAACAAAATTGAGATCCTATGAAATCTCCAATGGAGTAGGTGCAAAAAATGCATAATTAAAGCGCAAAATTGCACCAAGTTGAAGAGTGGGCAGACAAATTAAGGGACAATTTTCAAATAACCATAATGTTTTGCTCAAGACTCAGAATTGAGAATGGAGGTAGACATTGAAAAGGTATTGGATAGTAGAATATAATTATTCACCCATAAAATTGATCTAAGCAATTATTTTTTCATGAAATTAGAAGAAATAATTCTGATATATTATTGAACCAGAATGGTTCATATTTTCCATGAAATGGTTGGAACAGTTAGCCTAACAAAGTGAAGATGAATGGAATATGGAATGGAATATGCATAAGCGACTTACATCCAGGAATATGAGATCATAGGGATGTATTTCCATTTGGGCATTGAAGGAACAAACTCCAATGGACATGGAGAAGGAAGGGATAAAAACATGAATATGGTAGAGACCATTAAAAATTTGCAGAAGGATGTCCAAAGCCATAAATATGATAATGAAAGGCCTATGAAGTCCAAGGAGAAGTAGGAGGAATTCAACATGAATTTAATGATGAGATTGAACATAATATAAAATAAACTGGATAAGGAGAGTGGCTCAAGAAAATCAGTAAGTCACAAGTCTCTTGATGAGAAAAGAAGAACACAAAGTGTCAGAAGACATCACCATCACTCCCCAAGGCATTCCAATAAGAGAGCACACAAAAAATCAAGTCCATCCACTGTCATGAAGAATAAGAGGTTTGGGGTGGATGATCTACGAGGAGAAATGAAAAAAATAAAACCTCCTACATTTGATGGTGAGCACAAGAAGGATGAAGATGCAGAGACATGGATGTTGGGCATGAGAAAGTATTTTCAATTGTATAATTAGTCTTCTCATGCTGAGGAAATAATTTCCATCTATCCACTCAAGGGAAATGCATCCATGTGGTGGGATTATCTTGTGCAGGTGCAATGCATTAAAGAGAAAAATGTTACTAGGAGAAAATTCAATAAGTATTTTGAAAATAAATACTTGACTAGGAGATACTATGACAAGAAAATGAAAGATTTATTTGAACTCAAACTTGGGAGTATGACCATAGATGAATATGAAATAAGGTTTTTAGAATTGTTGAAGTATGTTTCTTTCATCAAGGATGAGATAGTTAAGATTGATAGGTATTTAAGTGGATTTCCATCATTCATCAGTGACACAATAAAATATGATGATCCCAAAACATTGGAGGAGAGCATAAGGCGAGCTAAATTTCTATATGATCAACAAAAAGCAAGGCCAACCTTCCAAAAATCTTGGGAAGACAAAAAGAAATTCAAGATGGATCAGAGGAAGAAGGGAACTAAGCCACCATTCTTCAAAAATAATCCTCAAGGACAACCAACTTCTAGAGAACCCAGAATGATGGAGATAGGGGGTCAAAGGCCAATGTAACCACCTATTCAATGTTGGGATTGTAAAGGAGATCATATGTTTAGAGATTGTCCTTACAGAGGTGAAAAAGTGAGGACTATTTACATTGTACAACAAGCTAAAATAGTGAAATACATGGGCATAAATGTACCAAGGATCTATGCATCCCTCGACAAAAAGAAAGCAAAGTATCAACCACATATGATTGAAGTGGAAGGTATGATCCACAACCAAACCATGGTTATTTTAACTGATTCATGAGCTAGTCATAGTTATATACATCCTAAGATGGTGGAAATTTTTCATTTGCCAAGAAGAAAGCATGAAAAATTTTGGTTGGTGCAACTGGTTACCAGAGCCAAAAGAAAAGTTAATGAGATGGTTAAGTCATGTCTTATGGACATGAATGGACTGAACACCATGGAAGATTTAAACATCTTGACTTTAGGTTCCTATGACTGTCTAATTGGGATGGATTGGTTGGACCAACATCATGCTATCCTAGACTGTCATAACAAGGCATTTACTTTATTTTATGAGGAAGGGAACCTAAGTACAGTGCAGGGAATTCCCAAGGCAGTAACCATCAGGGAAATTTCAGCATTGTAGTTGAAGAAATGTTACAGAAAAGTGTGTCAAATATTTGCAACATATATGGAAGAGACACCTAAACATAAGGTGTCAAATATTGAAGATTATGAATTCTTAAAGAGTTTGAAGATGTGTTTAAGGAAATACCAAGATTACCCCCTAAACGAGACATTGATTTTTCCATAAATTTGATGCCTAGAGCAGCTCCAATATCCAATACTCCTTACAGGATGAGTACACCAGAATTGAAGGAATTGCAAATGCAACTTGAATACATCCTAAATAAGGGGTATATACGCCCAAGTGTGTCACCTTGGGGTGCCCCATTTTTATTTGTGAAGAAAAAATATGGAACATTGAGACTTTGCATTGACCTTAGGAAGTTGAACAAGGGAACTGTGAAGAATAAGTATCCTTTGCCAAGGATTGATGACCTCTTTGATCAGTTGAAAATGAAAAAAAATTCTCCAAGATTGATCTTAGGTCCAGTTATCATCAAGTAAGAATTAAAGAAGAAGACATCAATGAGACTGCTTTCTGAACAAGGTATGGTCATTATGAATTCATAGTGGTGCCCTTTGGATTATCAAATGCACCAGTTGTCTGCATGTGTTTAATGAATGGTATTTTCAGAGAATACGTAGATAAGTTTGTCATTATATTTTTAGACAGCATTATTATATATTCTAAGTCATAGGAAGAGAATGAAGAACACTTGAGTATGTTGTTACAAGTTTTAAGGGAGCATCAATTGTCTACCAAATTGAGAAAGTTCTCATTTTATCATAAGCAAATTCATTATTTAGGGCATATCATTTCAAAGGAAGGGATAACAGTGGATCCTGAGAAGATAGAATCCATTAGAGGATGGTCAGTGCCAAATAATGTTACAGAGGTCAGATCATTAATGGGCCTTGCAAGCTACTATAGGAGATTTATTGAAGGATTCTCAAAGATTGCACACTCAATCACTTCCTTGCAAAATAAAGGTGTGAATTTTCAGTGGACATTGGATTGTGAAAAGAGTTTCCAACACTTGAAGCAATTATTAACTATAGCTCCAATTTTAAGGATTGTAGATCCAAATGAAGACTTCATTGTATGCATATATGCATGTAAAGAAGGACTCGATGGAGTCCTCAATAAAAATGGATTTGTTGTATGTTATGAATCAAGGAAGTTGAAGGAGCATGAAAGGCACTATTCCACTCATGATTTGGAGTTGGCAGCCATAGTGCATGCCTTGAGGAAGTGGAGGCACTACCTCATGGGGAAAAGGTTTGAGTTGAGGATAGACCATAATGATCTGAAATATTTATTTGAACAACCAACTCTAAATGCTAGGCAAAGCAGATGGTTAGAATTTCTCAGTGAATATGAATTTGATATAAAGCATATCAAGGGGAAAGAGAACAAAGTGGTTGATGCACTCAGTAGAAGAGTGTCTGATTTGGATGCTACAACCATTAGCATGTACCAATCATATTTGAAATACAGAATTTTGAAGGCTACATAATTAGATTTGCAATATAAGGAATTAGTGGGAAAATTACAACAAGGTATTTTGCAGTAGAAAATTGAAAACTATAAGCTAGAAAATGATGATTTTTTCATATACAGGAGCATAATTTATGTACCAAATTCCCAGGAATTGAAAAATCTAATATTGAGAGAAATACATAATGTATCTTATGTTGGGCACCCAAGTTATCATAAAACTATTGTAGCTATCAAGAGCCAATATTATTGGCCATGAATGAAGAAAGAAGTTGTTGATTTTATTGCCAAATGTTTGAAATATCAAAAGGTAAAGGATGAGCATAGACACCTAGCTAGTTTTCTACAACCATTCCCCATTCTTGAGTGGAAATGAGAATTTGTAACAATGGATTTCATCACCAAACTGCCTAGAACAAACAAGCAACAGGATTTTATCATGGTAGTGGTGGATAAGCTTACTAAATATGCCCATTTTATTACAGTAAATCTCACTCACAAGGAAACCAACATTACTGATGTTTATATGAGAGAAATTGCTCGATTACATGGCATACCCAAGACAATTATATCTGACAAAGATCCAAGATTTACCTCAAATTTTTGGAAGGGTTTGTTTAATGGATTTGGAATAAATTTAAATTTTAGTAAAACTTATCATCCTGAATCAGATGGGCAAACAAAGAGGGTGAATCAAGTGATTTAGGATATTTTGAGGATGTATGTGATGGATAAACCATCAAAATGGAAAGACTACCTACACTTAGTAGAGTTTTCTTATAAAAATGGGCACCAAATATCTCTAAAGATGAGCCCATTTGAGGCAATTTATGGTAGAAAGTGCAACACACCGGTAAGATGGGATAACCCAATAGATACATAAGTGGTTGGGATAGATTTACTCAGGGAAATGGAGGAAAAAATGTTCAAAAAAAATAAAATTAACGGTTGCCCTCTAGTTTCTGAGGCTACAACCCGAGGGAATCTCCAACTCCCCAATTATCTGGATACAACCAGAAGGAGGATAAAACCCCCTATGTTCTCTTGCTACAAATCAAAAGGTCGCTACAACCACCTGTCCTTTCCCCACCCAACCACCCTAAGAATTACATTCATTGGAAGCACCAACTTCCTTTGTTTTCCAGCTGCAACTAGAAGGAGGCTCCAACCCCCTAGTTTCTCAGGCTACAACATGAGGGAAGCTCCAACTCCCCAATTCTCTTCCTACAACTAGAAGGAGGCTACAACCCCCTATGTTATCTGGCTACAACTGAAAGGTGGCTACAACCACTTGTCCTTGCCTCGTCCAACCACCCTGAAGTAGAAGTAGAATGATAGAACCACTGTCACATTATCAATGTGAGATGTATTGTTGTAAACCTGTACCAATCAACCTGTAATCAACCTGTAACAACCTGTACCAATAATATGTGCCAAAATGTACCATACATGCATCAAATAAACATAAACTATAAATCATCAAGATGTATCAACATCATCAACTATACACCTCATGTATGTGCCAACTCATCAACTACTTGACTCAACCATGTACTCAACATGTACCTCAACCAAAAGCCCTCATCAATTTTATCATCCAAATCTGAGTTGTAACTTTGTAATAGAACTGGTGTATATGATCACATACCTGCAAACCTTCCTTTACTTTAACAACAAGAGACTAGCATTTTATCAAACTTTACTTTAGTCTCACATGACCAGTTTTGGATTAGTCGACAACCCTAACTTGCAATAGTCATAACTATGTACATGTACTGAATAAAGATGTGAAAATGGTACAAAATGTTATTCAGTGTCTTTTATGCAATTCCTCCATATTTCACTACTTGGAACCTCTCATAAAAGGAGTTATAGAAAAAATGACATACCTTGTTGAATTATGTCTTATTCTAGAGAGCGAACTTGTAGAGCATGCCACGCACAGAATAATTTTTGTATGGATTTGAAAATTGTACACATAATACTAAAGACTGTACTCTAACCAATACATTTGTTCTTACTTAATTTGGATATGTTATTAAGAAGTTATGACGTTTTTACCCGAAACACCCGTTTTAAACTAGTTTCAGGACTAGCCACAAACCTTATTTTCTACGGCATGTAACTCCAAAAATACAATGCCCCACAAGCAAAAATTTGTATCACAACTACTTGGATATGTTTTCGCAATGGCCTACCAATTTCACGTTCTGAATTATTCTAAAAAAATATTTTTTGCGAAAATGGTGAGATGACCTATAAATAACATACCCTAGAAAGCATCATTAAAAGACTTTATCCTCCCTTGAATTTTGGCCTTCTTTACTTCACCTTCCCTCTGAAATTCGACTTAGATATCCTTTGGTTACCTCAGTCACCTATAGATATTCAATATGGTCAAGTGTGATTAAAATGATAGAGCCTTGCCTCTTATTTATACTTTCATGTAGCTTCCTTAGGGGGTTACCTTTTAACCATCTTAACCCGCTTTCCTTATTTTAGGGTTAACCCACTTCTAACCACTTGTCCAATTAGTAATTTCTCCATTAACTTTATTATTTAAATAATTTCTTTTGTATTCACTTTGAATTATAGTACACTCATCACTTCACTTTATTATTTACCATCTAAAATCTCTTAAACCACTTTGACTACTTAGACCTTTTGGGGCTTCTAGATGACTCATGAGGGTTCTCCAACTTCACATGGACATAACTCTCTAATCGGGAGGAGTTATGTGACATTCCACATACCACCAGAAATGACATGATATGAACTATCTATCCAGAATATTCTTACCTACAAATATATCAAAACTCATACCATTATCCATCAAACAAACTTGGTTCCATTACCCAAACCTTTCTCCAACTTCACATGGCCATAACTCTCTAACCGTGAGGAGTTATGTGGCTTCCACATACCACCGAAAATGGCATGACATGTACTATCCATTTGGAATAGTATTACCTGCAAATATATCAAAACTCATACCATTATCCATCAAACAAACTTGGGTCCATTACCTAAACCTTTGTGCTACCAGACTTTCTTTAAGGGGTGACATCAATGACAACCAACCCAAATTATCAACAATATCCCCCTTTTTCATTGATTTCAATACTCTGACAAAATACTAAAGTCATATCACTCATGGTCCCTTGGAACCATTCCTCTATGCTCTTTCTCCAAGCATGTACCTTTGCATCTGATAAATCTCCCCCCCTTTGACATCAATGGAAAAGGTATCTTTCCATCCAGGGTTGCTCCCCCTAACTGACATGTCCTTGGGAAAACTCCCTCTAATTGAAATCTTCCTGAAACTGATATCCTAACCTAATAAGCATTCAAAAGGATTCATTTAAGAGTAGAAATTACTCCGAGTCTCTGGAGAATATAATCAAAGGCTTCATGTGTAAGAAATTTTGTAAATATGTCTGCCACTTGTTCTTTTGTGCCTAAATATTCAAATCTGATGTTCTTATCTGCACCTATTTCCTATAGAAAGTGATACTTGATTGGAATGTACTTCATCTTGGAGTGCATCATCGGGTTCTTTGAGATATTGATGGTGCTTGTATTATCAAAATAGATTGGAATGGGCTCATCATACTCAACCTGTATATCTGTCAGATTTTGTTTCATCCATATAACTTGTGTACAACATGTTGCTACTAGAATATACTCTACCTCAGCTGTAGATAAGGATACTGATGATTGTTTCTTTCTTAGCCATTATACTAAACAATCACCCAAGTAGAACGTTGCTCCACTGGCGTTTCATCAGTCATCAATGCAACCTGCCCAATCTACATCTCTGTAGGCAATAAGTGATAGATCCTTTCCTTTTGGATACCATAATCCAAACTCTTATGTTCCTTTCAGATATCTGAAAATCCTCTTCACTGCTAACACATGTGATTCCTTTGGTGTTGCTTGAAATCGTGCCACATGTCCAACTACCTGCATTACATTTGGTCTGGCTGCTGTCACATATAGCAAGATGCCAATCATCGACCTGTATTTCCCTTGGCCTTTATACTTTGAATCATCATATTTTCTAAGAAATCTAAGACGTATAAGATAAACATTCAAAAGGATTCATTTTTGAGTAGAAATTACTCTAGTCTCTGGAGAATATAATCAAAGGTTTCCCATGTAAGCAATTTTGTAAATATGTCTGCCACTTTTTCTTTTGTGCCTAAATATTCAACCCTGATGTTCTTCTCATCACCTTTTTCCCGTAGAAAGTGATACTTGATTGGAATGTGATTCACCTTGGGGTGCATCATCGGGTTCTTTGATATACTGATGGCGCTTGTATTTCAAAATAGATTGGAATGCGCTCATCATACTCAACCTGTATATCTTCAGAGTTTGTTTCATCCATATAACCTGTGTACAACATGTTTCTATTGCAATATACTCTGCCTTGTCTATAGATAAGGATACTGATGATTGTTTCTTGCTTAGCCATGATACTAAACAATCACCCAAGTAGAATGTTGCTCCACTGGTGCTTCGTCGGTCATCAATGCAACCTGCCCAATATACATCTCTGTAGGAAATAAGTGATAGATCCTTTCCTTTTGGATACCATAATCCAAACTCTTATGTTCCTTTCAGATATCTGAAAATCCTCTTCACTGCTAAGACATGTGATTCCTTTGGTGCTTCTTGAAATCATGCCACATGTCCAACTACCTGCATTACATTTGGTCTAGATGCTGTCACATATAGCAAGCTACCAATCATCGACCTGTATTTCCTTTGGCCTGTAGACTTTGGATCATCATATTTTCTCGACTTGCAACTGGTTTTCATAGGAGTGGTAATTGGTTTGCAATCTTCCATTCTGAACATCTTTAGCATTTCTTTGATATACTTAGTTTGAGAAATAAAAATTCCTTGGTTTCTTTAACGTATTTGAGGATCCAGAAAGAAGGATGGTTCTTCGAGTAATGACATTTCAAATTCATTCTGCATATCCTTTACAAATTTCTGGCTTAACCTGTCATCATTGCTTCCAAAAATAATATCATCAACGTAAACTTCAATTAATAAAATAATTTCTTGAGCTACCTTGATGTAGAGGTTGTTGTTTTCACTTCCTTTTCTAAACCCTACCTGCTGTAGATATTTATCCAGTCTAGAGTACCATGCTCTAGGAGCCTGTTTTAGACCATACAAGGCCTTCTTTAATTTACACACATAATCTGCGTTCTCTGTCAACTGAAATCCTTCTGGTTGTTCAATGTAGACTTCTCCTTCAAGTTCCCCGATCAGAAAAACTGATTTCACGTCCATCTGATACACTTTAATATTCTTGGAGAATGCATAATCTAGGAGTAATCATATGGCTTCCATTTTGGAAATTGGAGAAAATGTCTCTTCAAATTTGATTCCTTTAACCTGTGTGTATCCTTTACATACCAATCTAGCTTTGTTCCTTGTAACCTGTCCATCTTCATTCAATTTAGTTATGAATACCCACTTTGTGCCAATCACATTCTTATTCTTTGGTCTTGGAACCAATTCCCAAGTGTCATTCTTCTCTATTTGATTCAATTCTTCATCAATGGCCTTATTCCAAAATTCATCCTTCCTAGTCACTTCAAAACTGTTTGGTTCAATCGTATATGAGAGTGCTAGGTGTGTTTTTTCTGGTGAACAAATTCTTCTTCTAGTCTCAACTCTTGCATCTTTGTTTCCGATAATCAGATCTGAAGGATGATTTTTCTGTACTCATTTCCTAGGTTTCTTTGGAGACACTTACTGAACTTGTTCTTCTACTTCTATCCGATCCTCTAAATATTCCCCTTCTACTTCTTCTTTATCTTATGCTTTTTCTTCATAAAGTTGTTCCATTGATTCATTTTCTTCTTCCTTTAATTCTCGTCCACCTGTTTGATCAATTGTTACATTGATTCTTTCTACAAGTTTGTTCAACCTCATATTGTAACACTTGTATTCTTTCCTTGTACTTGAGTAACCAACAAGTACTCCTTTGTCCACACGAGATTCAAACTTTCCCATTCTGCCATCTTCTCTTTTGATGTATCATTTTCTTCCATATACTGTGAAGTGCTTCACATTTGATGGTCTTCCTTTCCATAGCTCTTAGGGAGTTTTGTCAATGTTTTTTCTAAGCATTAATCTGTTTTGAACGTGAACCGTTGTATGCACTGCATGTGTCCAAAATATATCTGTCAATTGGAATCCATTAACATTGTTCGAGACATTTCTTGTATTGTCTTGTTCTTTCTTTCAACAACTCCATTTTGTTGAGGTGTCCTAGCAACAGAGAATTGCCTTTTTATTCCATCCCTACTGCAGTAGTCTATAAATTCCTTTGAAGTGAACTCTCCTCCATTATCAGATCTCAAACATTTGATTTTTGAATCCATTTCATTTTCAACCATTTCCTTATAGTCCTTCAAGTTTTCAAAATCTTCTCACTTATTCATGAGAAAGAAAACTGCAGTCATTCTTGTATAATCATCAACTAATAACATAAAGTATTTCTCACCTTTTAAACCCTTTGTTGTAGTTGGTCCAACTAGATAAGTATGCACAATTTCCAGTGGTCTTGTCGTTGAATATTCTTTTGATTTAAACATGGTCTTTGTTTTCTTTCCTTGTTGACAATGCTTGCATAAAGTGTTGGTTGGTTTCGTTATCTAGGGCATTTCTCTAACTACTTCCTTTTTTCTGACTTTTACAAGGTTATCAAAGTGTATGTAACCCATTCTTTTGTTCCATATCCAACTTTAATCTTCTTTTCCTAGACAACACTTTTCATTTCCAATTTCACTTAGTACATATATGTTGCTTGAAGTTCTTGCAGCTGTTGCAATCAATTTTCCTAAACCTTATTTTCTTATCTTTCAATTTTGTGAATCGAAAGTAACTTTATGACCTTGGTCACACATTTGACTCACACTTAGAAGATTATGTTTCATATCTTGTACTAGTATAACATTTTCTACCTTGGTATTCTTGTTTCCAATTCTGTCTGTGCCTTTTCCAATGATTTTAGCTGAATCATCATTTCCGAAGGAGACTGATCCATCTCTTACCTTTCTTAATGTAAGAAAACTATCTTTATCACTTGTCATGTGTTTTGAACAACCACTGTAAACATACCAACCACGTTTATTCTTCTTAGCGTGTAGAGAGAGTGTACATTCTTCATTACTATATTGATTCTACTTTCTTATCCATGTTCTCTTCTGAGGTTCCTGTCTGTGACTATTTTTGTTCTGTTGTGGTTGTCTAGGAGGAACTGCCATTATGCAATATTTGCCCATGTGTCCAAAGTTGTTTCACTTGTAGCATTCCACTTCAGTGCTCAATGATTCAAACCTATTGTAACTTCTTCTTTGTGTTTCACTAGGCCTTCTTGGATAACCCTTTTGTGTATGACTTTCAAAGTTGTTTATGTTCCCGCTGTTAGCTCTACAATTCATAGCTTTATGTCCAAAATTATTACTTGCATAGCATAAAACAAAAAATATAGTTTGATACCTGGGAGTTGAATATATTCTGAAAGGGGTTTCTCTTCTAAATACTTCTTCTTCATGAGGCCTATCTGTCGGTTGTCGATTCTGAAATTTGAATCTTCTCGGTGGAGGAGTGTCCCTATAATCTTCCTTGTAGATATTCCTATCCCTATTGATTGTTTCTGCATAGCTTTTTGGATATGTTTCTTTCTTTGTTATTTTGGAGTTTGATCCCTTTTCTGTCTGATTGTCTCCAAGTTCAGACTTGTCATGATGAGGTTTTTGACAATTGATAATGTCATCTAAAACTTTTGAGTTGTTTTGCATGTTTTTCTTTTGAAGATCCTTTCTTAATGTGACAATCTCTGCTTCCAAATTTCCAATGATATTGTCTCTTTCTTCTAGTTGTTCTTTGAGTGTTTCTTCAATTCTTTTATCTTCTTCTATTTGAACCTTCAAATTTGTGATCATTTTCTCTATTTCCCGAGTGTCTTCTTTCTTGTCTAGTTTCTCTTGCAGCTTCTTGTTTTTCTTCTTTTCTCTTCTTATAACTTCTATGGAACACAACAATTCTTCTCGGTAGTCAACTTTTGCCACTTCATATTCCTCTCCAGCCTCTTCATATTATTCTTCGGTGTCTTCTTTGTCAGATTTTTCTACTTCCATGAATATAACTCTTTTTGTATCACTGTCACTAACTTCATCTTCATATGATGATGAGATGTCTTCTCTGGTGCATAAGCGTTTCTTGAAAACTTTCTTTGTGGTTCTTTTTCCTTTATATGTTTGTTTTCTATTTGACTAATCTTCATCATTCCTCTTATTTTTATTATGAGGACATTTTTTAGAAAAATGACCAATACCATCACAATTAAAACAAATCAAAGGAAACTTACCTTTATATTTGTCATTGGTTCCCTTTTTCAATCTTCTGACAAAGTTGGCCATTTCTTCATTATCTTTCGAGATCTCATTGTTGTTGTTATGTTATTTTTCCTTTTTCTTTCCCTTTTTCTTTGACCTTTTGGATACATTGAAAGATTCTTATTTTATATCTGGATTTTCCTGTTCAGTTATCATTTCATATCCTATAAAGATTCCATGTAGTTCATCCATGCTTATTGAGTCTAGATATTTTCTTTCTTCTAGTGCTGATATCTTAGGATCAAATCTCATAGGGAGAGATCTTAGTACCTTTTGAACAATTACAATTTCTTTAATTTCTTCTCCCAATCCTAAGATTTCATTTACTGTTTCATCGACTCGTAAGAAGTAAGCTACAATATTCTCATCTTCCTTCATCTTTAGTTTTTCAAACTGACCTCTGTAAGTTTGAATCTTTGCTTCTTTGAATTTTGAATATTCTTCATAAATATTTTGAGGCTTGTCCCAAATCTCTTTAGTGTATTTACAATGTATAACTTTGGTGTAAACTGATTCACAAAGACCATTCATAAGTGCATTTATGGCGATGGAATTATTTTTCCCGAGTTTTATTGCTCTTTCATTTGTCGACGAAACTGCTGGTTCTTTGTATCCATCTAAAACTGATTGCCAAATTTCAAATCCATGTGCCTGTATACATGTTTTCATCCTTCTGCTCCAAAATGCATACTTCTGTCCATCAAACTGTGGTATTCTATTTTTATACATGTTGTTTCTCTCCATGATCTACCTTTCAGTGGTTAAACTGATTTATAAAGGAACCTTCTATGATACCAATTGTTGGATTACTGAGAGGGGGGGTGAATCAATAATAGAGCAATTTAATCATCTTTCACCAATAATATGTGCCAAAATGTACCATACATGCATCAAATACACACAAACTATGACTCATCAATATGTACAAACATCATCAACTATACATCTCATGTATGCGCCAACTCATCAACTACTTGTCTCAAGCATGTACCCAACATGTACCTCAACCAAAAGCCCTCATCAATTTCATCATCCAAATCTGATTTGTAACTCTGTAATAGACCTGGTGTATATGATCACATACATGACAACCTTCCTTAACTTTAACAACAAGAGACTAGAATTTTATCAATCTTTACTTTAGTCTCACATGACTAGTTTTGGATTAGTCAACAACCCTAACTTGCAATAATGATAACTATGTACCTGTAATGAATAAAGATATGAAAATGGTAAAAAATGTTCTTCAATGTGTTTTATGCAATTCCTCAATATTTCACTACTTGGAACCTCTCAGAAAAGGAGCTATAGAAAAAACGACATACCTTGTTGAATTCTGGCTTATTCTAGAGAGCTCACCTGTAGAGAATTCCCCGCATAGAATAATTGTTGTATGGATATGAAAATTGTACAAAAAATACTACAGAATGTACTCTAACCAATACATTTGGTCTTACTAAATTTGGATCTGTTATGAAGAAGTTACGACATTTTTACCGGAAACACTTGTTTTAGATTAGTTTCAGGACTAGCCACAAACCCTATTTTCCATGGCGTGTAACTCAAAAAATACAACGACCCACAAGATGAAATTTGTAAGAAAGATAGAAAGGTATGTTTTCGCAATGGCCTCCCAACTTCACAGTCTGAATCATACTATAAAAAAATTTATTGCGAAAATGGTGAGATGACCTGTAAATAACATACCTTAGAAAGAATCATCAAAACAATTTACCCTCCCTTGAGTTTCGGCCTTCTTTACTTCACCTTCCCTTTGAAATTCAGGTTAGATATCATTTCGTTACCTCAGTCACCTATATATATTCAATATGCTCAAGTGTGATTAAAATGACATAGCCTTGCCTCTTATTTATACATTCATGTAGCTTCCTCAAGGGGTTACCTTTTAACCATCTTAACCCACTTTCCTTATTTTAGGGTTAACCCACTTCTAACCACTTGTCCAATTAGTAATTTATCCATTAAATTTATTATTTAAATAATTTATTTTGTATTCACTTTGACTTATAGTACACTCATCACTTCACTTTATTATTTACCTTCTAAAATCTCTTAAACCACTTTGACTACTTTGACCTTTTGGGGCTTCTAGATGACTCATGAGGGTTCTCCAACATCACATGGCCATAAATCTCTAACCGTGAGGAGTTATGTGACAGTCCACATACCAATGGAAATGGAATGACATGTACTATCTATATAGAATATTCTTACCTGCAAATATATCAAAACACATACCATTATCCATCAAACGAACTTGGGTCCATTACCCAAACCTTTCTCCAACTTCACATGGCCATAAATATCTAACCATTAGGAGTTATGTGACGTTCCACATACCACCAGAAATGGAATGAAATTTAATATCCATATGGAATAGTCTTACCTGAAAATATATAAAAACTGATACCATTATCCATCAAACAAACTTGGGTCCATTACCCAAACCTTTGTGCTACTAGAATTTGCTACCTGACTTTCTTCAAGGGTTGAAATCAATGACAACCAACCCAAATAATCAACAATAAGGGTAGAAACCACAGGTAATTTAAAGTGGGGGACCATGTATTATTGAAAGTGAAGGCCAACAGAAGTTCCCCGAAGTTCGTAAATTGTTCAAAGTTGACAGCTCGCTATTGTGGGTCGTTTGAAATCCTAGAGAGGATTGGACCTGCAACATACATGCTTGCCTTGCCTACATCAATGACAATTCATAATGTGTTTCATGTACCATTGCTTAATAAATATATACCTGATTCTAATCATGTTATTAATTGGAATGTGATTCAAATGGATCAAGAAGGTGCTTTCCAAGTACATTTGGTACGCATTTTGGATCGAAAAATCAAACAGCTCTAGAATCGAGCCATAGGGTTTGTAATGTTCCAATGGATCTGGTATTGTCTTAAGGATGCTACTTGGGAGAATGAGGATGCAACCCAACTATAAATGTAAATGAAAATGTACTTAAGTTGGTGAGATGTTTGATATCATGTTTTGTATGCACCTTCAATGGTATAGTGTGCACTTGTACTGTGCACTAAAATGATGAACTATGCACATTCTAGGATACCGTGTGTAACAAAATTAAGTGTGCGTGATTTTGAGGCCAGGGAGCCTTTGTGTATATGTTTTGTTTTATAGGCTAGTGAGCCAATTATTATAATCTAGGAGGCTTATGTTTTGAATTAGGCTAGAGAGTCTAGATGCTAAATTCCAATGAGCCTATTTTTGTATATGTCTCATCATTAATATAAGACATCGTTGTGTGTAGACCGAACACGATAAATGAGTATGGGGGACTAAACTCCAATAGT
>ML784863.1:444919-468486 GCA_009831015.1 Picea engelmannii | reverse complement strand
AAGATGTGCTCACATCCAAAGAATGTAAGGTAAAGGTAAAATCAGGACAAATGGTGAATAACAGTATAAGAACAAACAATAATGTTGATGTCAAATCCTCCCCTGCAAGTAAAGAAGAAGATTCAGATACAATAAAAGAATGCCCAGTCAACATTTATCCCATGAAAGAAGTAGGAGAAGAACCATGTAATAAACAGGAAGCAGAAGTCTTGAAGGTTGAGAAGGCAGACACCCAAATCAAGTTCTTGAGCAGATCCATGACTCTGGATAAGGTCTTGGATAGCTAGAGATCACCAAATGACAAATCCGATATTGGACTCAACAAGGTAGAAATCAGTGCTCCTAAGAAACCTGATATAGGTCCTTCATTTGTGAGAAAGAAAAGAAGGCATGAGAGTGGGTGTAGCAGTTTTCTCTTGTGATTGAACATGGACATAAAAGCCCTGGATTGAATGCATCATGGAAGAAAAATGAAAATTGCAGTAATAGAGATCGATGAAATTCAATGGGGAGATCCAAGGGCTCTTTAAAAAGTACAAGCTACAATTGCACAGTGTTCAAGTAGGACAACAACATTCTGATGTACAATATGATGTACATGACATCCTGTAGAGACAATAAGAGGAAAGACCTTGTCAAGGAAAGTTAACCTTTTAGGAACAAAGGGGGAAAATAGTCGGAAGCAGAGAGATAACAGTGACAGGGGGAGTCATCCACTCATGAGAAGATTGATAAAGGAGTCCAAGTAAGAGAGGTGAGAAATTTTGAATTTTGCACATAGGATACAACATAAGCTGAAGATGAACAGGTCCAAGAATCAGAAAGAGAAGACTCCGGTTTAGATAAAAATATTCTGCAGGCCTTAAATGAGAGAGTCCATCCCGTCAGGGGGAGTTTGCATTGATTTAATATCTGATACCTTCTAAAATACTGCAACAGCTTAGGGGGAGAATGTTCTCTGATACCTGAGTTCTGACTTGTTCTACTGCTTAAATTTCTGCTTGATTTTGATAGGATATCTATAACCGGCTCCCAGTGATGAGATGTCCAGAAACTCCATTTTAGTTTGGATGTACCTATGTAGATCTCTGCGGTATTATAGAACCAAATGTCGCTCAGAGTCTTTGATACCCAACTTTGTGCGCAAGGTATGGAAGGTATGTGTGAACTCCAATAGTCTTTGGTCCCACTTTTGATGTAGTGTGATCCATCTCATGTACTGGTCATCATAATTTCCCACAGGGAAATATTTCTCCTTGACTGCATCCATAAAAAAATCCCAAGTGGGCTTAGCCCCAAATATTTTAGACACCTATGTGGAACTTTTCTCCCAAATAGTTTCCCACCAATGTTTGACATGGGGGAGAGCCTTAATGAGCGCAAAGGCGATCTTTTCTCTGTCGAAAAAATTGTGGACAGAGAAATAACCTTCTAGAAAATTTAACCATTTTTCCAAAGCATCCGCATTGATTTGACCTTCAAATATGGGAATATCAAAGTTAACTTGTACCTTGAACAAGGTAGCGTCTCCAAAGAAATACAGTAATGCACAATTTTTATTAATGAGAATGTACATAAATTGTAAAATTACAGAGTGAATGACTCGGTAGAATGGTGGAAGCTTATCTCTGAAAAGAGATGTGATGGACATGCTCATTCGAAAGAATATGATCATTATAATGAGGCTCCAAAGGCCTTTTTAACATAAATAAAATCCAAAACCCTAACCCCGAAAGAAGAAAATCCAACAAGTTTGTGGACCCCATTTTGGGTAGTTTGGTGTATCAACTTCCCATGGGTGTAACTTTGGCATACGATCTTCATTTGGGGTGAACAATAGCTCACTAGAAAGGTATTGATGATGAGATCCATTTCATAGGCTCAACCATACATATGGAGAACATTTAGGTGCCTTATCACAAAAAGGCGTCGTTTAGGCCCTTAAAATGGCCCTGAAAGTTTAGGACTCGAAAAACTACTAAAAATAGTAAATTGTTAAAGAATGGTTTTGATCCAGTTGGAATATGTGGGTTGCCACCAATATCCACCTAGATCAATGCTCCATACTTAGGAAGAAATGGTCTCCATTGCGTTTAGTTCTCGAGGGAGAGGGGGAAGCACTTGTTGAATATAAACCTTGGTGTGTTGCTTGCCTTCCTAGAGAAGTTTCATTGCTTGGCTTGTGGAAGGTTGTGGAGAATCTAATGTTGGAAAGGTTGGACCTTTTTAACTAGTCTGGCTACATGACGTGACTATATGCATAAGGAATCTTTGATCTTTGTTGCAATCTTGTTGACCTACTTCTGTTGGATAGAAGGTTCTTGGACTAAGGTTGCAGTGTCCTTATGTTTTCATTTTTCACAGATTGTGAAGAGGTTGAAATTTGCGGTATGAGAGATCAATTTGCGACATTTTTTTGTTGGTACAGTTGTCAAAAATACCTATGGTACCCTATAGGGATGACCCCCTAGATTAACAATTCTGCTAAGGGTCGAGACTCATAAAAAACATGATGCCTCCACATATATGGTTGGCCTAACAGAACATCACATACTTCCAGTGGGGAAAAATCACATAGTACCTCATCCTTAAGGGGATTTATGTCATATGATAGGAGAATTTGTTGGATGACACACAGATCTTGTCCTTGGCGAAGCCATTCTATGTTGTATGTTTGTAGGTGTGGTGTTGTTAGAAAATCCAACTACTTGACGACCTCTTCTGAGATGAGGTTCTTCTGGATTCTGCTATCAACAATAAAATGCAGTGTGGTCCCCTTCACCCACATTTTTGAATGGAAAATGCACTCCCCCTCCTCAGGATCCTCTCGTTCTTCTGGTTGGATTGTTGCGATCATGACAGTGGTAGTGGGTTATGTATCAATTATTTTTCTCCTTTTATTAGTGTCTGAATTGGAGTCTGATTCGGGGCTCGGATCTGTTTCTTTGAACTTGACCACCAATGACTATTTTGAGTGACATTCATCGAAGTATTTAAAAGGGATTTTGTGGAATTCACACCAGTTATGAGTGTCCTTCTTCGTCTTCCCATTACCCTTATTTTCCTTTGGCTTGGATTGGTTTTATTGAGGTTGACTTCTCTCTGAGTTAGGGTTGCCTTTACCATACTTCGATTGTTACGGATTTGCATACCAAAATTCACATTTTTCTGCTGCTTAAATTTCTGTTTGATTTTGACAACATATCTATAAGTGGCTCCTAGTGATGAGATGTCCAGAATCTCCATTTTGGTTTGGATGTACGTGTGTAGAGCTCTATGATATTTTAGAACTAGATGTTGCTGAGAGTCTTTGATACCTAGCTTGGTGCGCAAGGTATGAAGGTATTTGTGAACTCCGACACTCTTTGGTCCCACTTTTGATTTAGTATGGTCCATCTCATGTACTGGTCATCATAATTTCCCATAGGGTAATATTGCTCCTTGAACGCATGCATAAAAAAATCCCAAGTTGGCTCAGCCCCAAATATTCCATGAGCAACAACTTGATGGGATATTCTTCTCCCACGTCTCTATTTTATTCCACCATGGGAGGATGCTTGGGTTGAAAAGAGAATTTGTCTTGAAGGGAAACTAGCTCAAGACCCAACTCTCTGTACCCTTACCTCATCGGGGACATGCACTAAGAAATGACAATGAGCAGTGTGCTCTGATACCACTAATCTAGATTATTTTTTAGAACAAAATGAATGAAAAGAGATAACAATAAAATATAAAAATATATTGTGAGATACACAAAAATATTGTAATGAACACAAAGATACAGTAACACTAAATTTTTTTATTAATGAGAGAATGTAAAGAAATTGTAAAATTATAGAGTGAATGACTTGCTAGAATGGTGGCATATTATCTCCAAGAAGAGATGTGATGGCTACAATCCCATGGTGTTTATTATCATTCCATTCCCCTTTTCCAAGGAATCCTTCCTCCCAATATCTTTCCCTATCGTCACCCCTTTTCTCAAAAATATGAAATTGAGAAAACTGTTCAAGAACTGCTCAACGCAAGTGTTATCTGCCTTAGTACGAGCCCCTACTCTTCTCATGTGGTCATGGTCCTTAAGATATAAGGTTCTTGGTGCATGTGTCCTAACTTCTACACCCTCAACAAACTCACCATTGAAGGAAAATTTCCCATTCCTGTCATTGATGACCTCTTGGATGAATTGAGTGGCGCCCAGTTCTTTACTAAACTCGATCTTCGTTCTAGCTACCACCAGATCCGTGTGAAAGAGGAAGACATTCCTAATACTTCCTTTGGAACTCATGAGGGACACTATGAGTTTTTGGGCATGCCCTTTGGCTTTTGTAATGCTCCCTCCACTTTCCAAAGCCTCATGAATCATGTTTTCCTTCCTTTTCTATGTCATTTTTTATTAGTTTTATTTGATGACATCCTCGTCTATAGAAAAACCTGGACATACCATCTTTCTTATATGAATCGAGTTCTCCATCTACTCTCTCAACACCAAGTTTTCCTGAAACAATTTAAATGTGCTTTTGGCGCCTCGAAAGTCAAGTACTTGGTTCATCTTGTTGGAAAGGCCAGCGTCACGGTGGATCCTAAAAATATTGAATCTATGCAAGACTGGCCTCACCTAAAGACTCTCAAAATATTGCATGGATTTATGGGCTTAACAGGTTATTATCGCAAGTTTGTTAAGAATTATGGAAATATTGTGACATCTCTCACTACACTCCTTAAAAATAATTCTTTTGCTTGGACTCCAGTAGCTTCTTAGGCTTTTCAAACCTTGAATATGGCCATGTCCACCACTCCAATCCCGACCCTTCCTGATTTCACAAAGACCTTTGTCATAGAATGTGATGCTTCAGGGAAAGGAATTGGTGTTGTCCTTATGCAAGAAGGTCGACCTTTGGCCTTTACTAGCAAACAATTGTCTGAGTGAAATTTGGGCAAATCAATCTATGAAAAGGAAATGTTGGCTATTCTGCATGCTATTGATCTTTGACACCCTTATCTATTGGGGAAACACTTCCAAATTAAGACAGATCATCAAAGCCTCAAGTATTTTCTTGAACAATGCATTTCCTCCCCAGAGCAACAACAATGGGTGACTAAGCTCTTTTGATATGATTATGAGATCATTTACAAGAAAGACAAAGACAATGTGGTTGCGGATGCACTTTCCCAAAAATATGAAGATGAAGGGTCCCTTTTTTCTCTCTCCTTCATTGTACTAGATTATCTCCAAGTTGTTAGGGAGGAATGGTTACATGATCCCAAAAGTTTGCATTTGATACAACAATTGAATTCCAATTGTCCATTTTCCCCAGGGTACTCTTGGCTCCATGATGAGCTTCGATACAAAGGTTGTTTGTATTGAAGTAAACATTCAAAACTTAAATCCACGGTACTTTCTGAGCTTCATGCTACACCCACATCTGGGCACTCTGGGTTTACCAAAACCTATGACAGGGTCAAACTTTCTGTTTTTTGGGATGGTATGAAACAAGACGTTCATAATTTTGTGGCTGAATGTGATGTGTGTCAACGCAACAAGGGAGAAACAATCAAATATCCTGGCACACTATAACCTCTTTTGATTTCACCTTCTATTTGACGTGATATATCTATAGATTTTATTGTAGGCTTACCTAAATCAGGAAATAAATCATTCATCATGGTGGTAGTTGATCATCTTTCCAAGTATGCTCATTTATGTGCTCTTCAATGCCCATTTACATCATCCACTATGGCTCAATTGTTCATGGATCAGGTCTTCATGCTTCATGGCATGCCACATTCTATTGTTTCTGATCGTGACCCAAATTTCACCAAATTTTTTTGGCAAGAACTGTTCAAGCTACAAGGCACCCAATTGCATCTCAACACAACTTATCATCCCTAGACTGATGGTCAAAATGAAGTTGTCAACAATATTTTGGAAACATATTTGAGGTGTTTTTCCACGGAAAGGAAAAATCAGTGGGCTCAATGGTTACCACTAGTTGAATGGTGGCACAACACCTCGTACCATACAACTACCTGCATGACTCCTTTTGAAGAGATATATAGAAAACATCCACCTTTCGTTCTCTCATATTTTCCAGGTGTCTCGAAGGTCCAGGCGGTTGACCAAATGCTTAAAGTTCGAGAGGATATTCTCCATACCCTGAAAGAGAATTTGGTCATGGCCTAGAATTGCATGAATCAACAAGAAGATCAAGGTCACTCTAAACATCAATTTGTAGAAGGGGATCAAGTGTTTCTTCGATTGCAACCTTACAAGCAAAATTCCCTTAAGGATGACCATTGTTAGAAACTGGAGCCCAAATTTTATGGTCCTTATACCATTCTCAAGTGTGTGGGATAGGTGGCCTATTAGTTAGCATTTCCTAGTCATTCTAAGCTCCATCTTGTTTTATGTTTCCTGCTTAAAGAAGGTGATTGGAACTAAGTGCCAAACTCAAACCAAGATTCTCGAGTTGGATGAAGAAGGCTCCATTTGGCTACAACCACAAGTCGTTTTGGACCAGTGTGAGTGTCGTCTGCGTCAACAAACCATCAAGGAAGTGTTATTCCAATGGAAAGATACAACTCTACCAGATGCCACTTGGGAACCAACTACCATTCTACAACAATTTCCACATCTCAAGCCTTGAGGACAAGGTTGTTTTTAAAGGGGAGGAAATGTTACAAACCTAACCCCTCACGTAGGTAGAATAATATATTATGATGTAATAAAGGTCAATATTAATAAGGCCTAGCAATAAGGAATAATAATTCCAATGTAAGAAGACCTAATATAAGCTTCCACTTCTAGAAGGATCCTCCTTTAGATGGTTCTTTTGATAGACATATTTAGTATAAATAGGAGTCGAGGGTATGAGAAATTTTATCTTGGATATTATTGTAATAGATATTTGCTCTGTTGGAGGTTTCCCCCTTGAAGAGGCAAGTCAAAATTTCTCTCATTAATCAAAGTTATCTTTCTGGTGTTATTCTGGTATCTTTTTGGTATTATTGTGGTGTTGTTCTGGTTATATTGTTGTTCATCTTCCGTTTCTATCTATTTAATTATGTTCTGCATACTTTTTTATATCTAGAATATTACAATATTAATGCTATAAAACCAAGGATTCTTAGTTATGGGAATTTCTTTCACAACTGACATCATTCTCATGCACACATGCAATCATTCCTTTCTGGAATAATCAACAATTACTTACAACCAATAAGCAATGGTTCTTCTCTTCCCTTAATTAATTTCCAATGCCCAGACCAAGAACAAGAATGCATGAGGAACCAAAATGAAATGATTTATTAGCCATGAATGAATAAAAATGGTTGATAAACCAAAATTAAATGAGTGACTAACAATTATTGAGGAATCATGGATGATGAACCCCCAAAAAACCAAAAACAAGGTTTATATAATTACATGCAATATATCACCACATGAACTTCCGCAATAAGTTCATGTAACCTCTTTTCTCAACTAAATCCGTTATGGTTGAAAAAAATAATAATACAAATACTTATCCTCTTTATCCCCTCCTCTCTCATGGAATCATAACCCCCTATCTCTGTCCTTGTCAATCTTGCAGCCAACGATGCACTTTTATTAATATTCAAAGCATTGCATTTCTAGGAACTCCAACATTTCAAATTTACAAGCACTTTGGCCTTTCATCAAATAAAAAAAAATTATTATTAATATGGGGACTCAAAACCATGGTATTACATCCCACCCCCTATTTTGGCACCGTCCTCCATGCATATACAAAAAAAAAATCAAAATTTCCAAAGTCTTCAAAAAGTCACGACTACTCTTCCCGAATGGCATCTTCATTCTCCCAAGTAACATTTTTAGGATTGTAACAAGTCCACTAAACCTTTACCAATCCTATGGCTTGATTCTAGAGAACATTGACCTCCTTGTCCAATATGCGCACTGTCTGAACCTAAAAGTATCCTTCTGGATCCACTTGAATCAAATTCCAATCAATAACATGGTTAGGATCATGTACATAATTTTTCAGCAAAGAAACATGAAATACATTATGCACATCCATGGAAGTAGGAAATGCAAGAATGTATGTGATTGACCCTATTCTGGGCAATATCCCAAATGGACCACAAATGTAATACCCCTAGGCCGAACCCAACTGTAAATGTAAATGAAAATGTACTTAAGATGGTGAGATTTTTGATATCATTTTTTGTATGCACCTTCCATGGTATAATGCACACATGTACTGCACACTAAAATGATGAAGTGTGCACATTCCAGGATACGACGCACAACAAACTTAAGTGTGCGCAATTTTAAGGCTAGGGAGCCTTTGTGTATATGTTTTTTTTTATAGGTTGGTGAGCTAATTATTATAAGATAGGAGGATTATGTTTTGTATTAGGCTAGAGAGCCTAGATGCTAAAGGCCAGTGAGCCTATTTTTTTGTATGTCTCATCATTAATATAATACATTGTTGCATTTAGACTGACCACAATAAATGAGTATGGGGGACTAAACTCCACTAGTAAGGGAAAGAGGGGTGGGATAAAAGTTAAGGAAAAGGGACAAGATAAGGAGCTTAATCCAAAAAGGAATATTATATTAATATTCCTTAAAGTATAAAGTATGGATAATTATTTTATCCTAAGTTCTAAGGATGGGGACAAGTGGGCCAAAGTATCTCTCAACATGACAAGTATCAAGTTGGGAACATGCATACATATAGCTTGAACTTAGTTCAATTTTCCTATAATTCCATCATCATTCACTCATTGATTGAGATGTCCTTCGTACCATCCTATACCTATACTTGTATCTGTACCCATACTTGTATCTGTAACTGGTTATCTTGGGAGCTAGACTGAAGAAGCAGGTTGTCAGGCCCATGGGATATTGAAGAGGCAGGTTGTCAGGGCCGTGAGAATTTCTCTCTAGGTGAGAGAATTGTTGGGAATTGATTTCCTGAAGGTGTTAAACTACAACTACAAGGCTCTGAGACTTCCTGTCTGACCTATTGTTGAATCCCTGGAAGGGAAGTGGGGAAACCGAGGGACTGTAGAGAAAAGAAGGGGAACATTTCCTTGGGTGGGACAAGCATGTGGGGAATGAGGGATTTTAGGTTGTTAGTTTGATTTGGCACCTATGACAAAGTCTTTCCTGTTGTTTGTGGTACATCATCCTGGTTAAGAATCCCTTTACCCGGGTGGAGTTTAGTCCCAGCTCGCAGGTGAACCACTACTGAGAGTGATGATTAGTGTGGTCTAAGGATGGGAGGTTCATGGAAGGTCTGCATGCAGTTGGTGATATTCTTACCAAGAAAAGTGTCAAATGTGTGTTAATTTATATGCTGCATTATTATTTGTGTGTTTACTTTTATGGGTTTTCCCTATGTGTGGTTTATACCTGTCTTTATATTTATGGGTATTTCCTTTCTATGTTGCATGCATATGTTTAATGCTATTTCAATATGAATCTATGCATTTACATAATCTATTTGTATGTTTTATGTTTTATATATAAAGTTCCACAAGAGTTTATGTGTGTATATGTTTAAATTTGGATACAGTTCAATTTTTTTTACATGGCATAGCCCAGTTGCATGTTGGGGATGTTACAATATGGTATTAGAGCTTCAATTTTCAACACTGGACCTAGATGGGCCGAGCAAGTTGAGTTGAAGCGAAATTTCATAGAGGATTGATTTCGAAGTGGCCAAATTTCAAGCTACAAAGTGTCCATGGTAAAATTTAGAAGCAATTGCATGGAATTGGGAAAATACCCCAATTTTTGTTGTTAAATTCATGGGGAAATTGAGAAATTTGGCCAAGTGGTGAGATATTAAGATTTAATATATGTTCTAGAAAATTAACACCTGGAGTTGGTTGAATTTGAAGTTAAAGGGAAGCCATGATAGATGGAGAGAGATTTGTTGATTAAAATTCTCAATTTGTGAATTGAGTTTGGGAAATAATGGCGCACGGGTGTGCACACTTTATTTTGGCACTGCGCAATGCAAAGTGGTAATGCGCAGGAAATATTGGTGCGCGGATGTGCACACTAAATTTAGCATTGCCCAATGCAGATTGAGTGGTGCATGAATAATACTAGTGCATGCACATTACACGCATAATAATGGCACGCCTGGTGTGCATAGTATTGGCAGAGAGCAGAGGAATTTTTTTGGTGCGCGCACAATATGGGAATATTTTGTCACGTGAAAGTTTAGTTAATTTTGTGCATGGACTACTGGTGCGTGGTGGGGGCGTACTAAAATTTGGCATGGTGCAATGCGTAGAGTAAAATGCGCGTATAATATTAGCACGTGAGACAAAAATTGCGCGCAACAGGTATTAGTGCATGAACCAAAATTGTGCATTGTGGATATTGGCACGCGACACATAAGTAGTACACACCAGTTATTAGCGCGATAGAGAAGTGATAAACATTAGTTATACGTGCACAAAGCATGCACTACCTTATGGTGTTGTTGCACATGCTAAATATGGGTGTACAGGTTCAAATTTGTGTGGGAGAAGTCATTTGGATGGTCTACAACAAGAAAAAAGTAGTGAATTTATGCGACATTTTATATTATTTGAAGGTCATCTTTTTGCAACGTGTTTTTGAGGCCCTAAACAATGTTTTTAGCTAATCAAAAACCCTAAGAATGTAATTTAATTTGATAAATTTTTACAATTTCTCTCTGCAAATCAAATGAAAGAGCCCAAAGAGAGCTTTCTAATGGTGTAAATCATTCGTCAAACAAAGCTTTTATGAGGAAGTTACAAGACAAACAATGGAGGGTAAATTTTAAGGCCCAACTAACTTTGAAGGGACATAACTTTCTGCTCCAGAATCAGATTGAGGCGCAGAAGAAGTCAATGAAAATATATTGAAACACAAAAGAAAAAACTAGAGCTTAATTAAATTTCTGGGCATGTTAAAATGTTTAATATGCAAAAGAAGGTACTTGTAGCATTCCAGACCAAAAACACGAATTGGCCTAGAACTTCAACAGGTTGTAACTAGCATCCCAGAACCCAAAAAAGGTGAAACTTGGAAAGGATGTCCAAAATATGTATATTAAGAAACCAAATTGAGATCCTATGAAAGCTCTGATGGAGTAGGTGCATAAAATGCATAATTAAAGCGCATAATTGCACCAAGTTGAAGAGTGGGCAGAAAAATTAAGGGACAATTTTCAAATAACCATAACGTTTTGCTCAAGACTCAGAATTGAGAATGGAAGTAGGCATTGGAAAGGTATTGGACAATAGAATATAATTATTCACCCATAAAATTGATCTAAGCAATCAATTTTTCATTAAATTAGAAGAAATAATTCTGATATATTATTGAACCAGAATGGCTCATATTTTCCATGAAATGGTTGAGACAATTAGCCTGACAAAGTGCAGATGAATGGAATATGGAATGGAATATGCATAAGTGACTTACATCCAGGAATATGAGATCATAGGGATTTATTTCCATTTGGGCATTGAAGGAACAAAATCCAATGGACATGGAGAAGAAATGGATGAAAACATGAATATGGTAGAGACCATTAAAAATTTGCAGAAGGATGTCCAAAGCCATAAAGCTAATAATGAAAGGCCTATGAAAGCCAAGGAGCAGTAGGAGGACTTCAACATGAAGTTAATGATGATATTGAACATAATAGAAAATAAACTAGATAAGGAGAGTGGCTCAAGAAAATTAGTAAGTCACAAGTCTCCTGATGAGAAAAGAAGAACACAAAGTGTTAGAAGACATCACCATCACTCCCCGAGGAACTCTAATAAGAGAGCACACAACAAATCAAGTCCATCCAATGTTAGGAAGAATAAGAGGTTTGGGGTGGATGATCTACAAGGAGAAATGAACAAAATAAAACCTCCTACATTTGATGGTGAGCACAAGAAGGATGAATATGCAGAGACATGGATGTTGGGCATGAGAATGTATTTTCAATTGTATAATTAGTCTTCTCATGTTGAGGAAATAATTGCCATCTATCCACTCAAGGGAAATGCATCCATTTGGTGGGATCAACTTGTGTAGGTGCAATGCATTATAGATAAAAATGTATTTGGAAGGGTTTGTTTAATGGATTTGGAATAAATTTAAATTTTAGTAAAACTTATCATCCTGAATCAGATGGACAAAAAAAGAAGGTGAATCAAGTGATTTAGGATATGTTGAGGATGTATGTGATGGATAAACCATCAAAATGGAAAGACTACCTACACTTAGTAGAGTTTTCTTATAAAAATCGGTACCAAACATCTCTAAAGATGAGCCTATTTGAGGCAATTTAGGGCAGAAAGTGCAACACATCGGTAAGCTAGGATAACCCAACATATACATAAGTGGTTGGGCCAGATTTACTCAGGGAAATGGAGGAGAAATTGTTGAAAAAAAATAAAAATTAAAGGTTGCCCCCTAGTTTTTGAGGCTACAACCTAAGGGAATCTCCAACTCCCCAATTCTATAGCTACAACCAGAAGGAGGATACAACCCCCTATGTTTTTTGGCTACAAATTGAAAGGTTTCTACAACCATCTGTCCTTTCCCCATCCAACCACCCCGAGAATTACATTCATTGGAACCACCAATTTCCTTTGTTTTCCAGCTGCAACTAGAAGGAGGCTCCAACCCCCTAGTTTCTCAGGCTACAACCTGAGGGAAGCTCCAACTCCCCAATTCTCTTCCTACAACTAGAAGGAGGCTACAACCCCCTATGTTATCTGGCTACAACCACCTGTCCTTTCCCCATCCAACCACCCCGAAATAGAAGTAGAATGATGGAACCACTGTCACACTATCATTGTGAGATATATTGTTGTAAACTTGTACCAATCAACCTGTAATCAACCTGTAACAACCTGTACCAATAAAATGTTCCAACATGTACCATACATGCATCAAATACACATAAACTATAACACAACAAGATGTACCAACATCATCAGCTATACACCTCATGTATGTGCCAACTCATCAACTACTTGTCTCAACCATGTACTCAACATGTACCTCAACCAAAAGCCCTCATCAATTTCATCATCCAAATATGATTTGTAACTCTATAATATACTTGGTGTATATGATCACATACCTGCAAACCTTCCTTAACTTTAACAACAAGAGACTATCATTTTATCAAACTTTACTTTAGTCTCACATGACCAGTTTTGGATTAGTCAACAATCCTAACTTGCAATAATCATAACTATGTACATGTACTGAATAAATATGTGAAAATGGTACAAAATGTTCTTCAATGTATTTTATGAAATTCCTCCATATTTCACTACTTGGAACCTCTCAGAAAAGGAGTTATATAAAAAATGACATACCTTGTTGAATTATGTCTTATTCTAGAGAGTGAACTTGTAGAGCATGCCACACACGAAATAATTTTTGTATGGATATGAAAATTGTACACATAATGCTATAGACTGTACTCTAACCAATACATTTGTTCTTACTTAATTTGGATCTATTATGAAGAATTTATGACATTTTTACCCGAAACACCCATTTTAGACTAGTTTCAGGACTAGCCACAAACCCTATTTTCCATAGCATGTAACTCCAAAAATACAACGCCCCACAAGCAGAAATTTGTATCACAACTACTTGGATATGTTTTCGCAATGGCCTACCAATTTCACGTTCTAAATCATTCTAGAAAAACAATTATTGTGAAAATGGTGAGATGACCTGTAAATAACATACCTTAGAAAACATCATCAAAACACTGTATCCTCCCTAGAGTTTCGGCCTTCTTTACTTCACCTTCCCTCTAAAATTAGACTTAGATATCCTTTGGTTACCTCAGTCACCTATAAATATTCAATATGGTCAAGTGATTAAAATGAGAGAGCCTTGCCTCTTATTTATACTTTCATGTAGCTTCCTCAAGGGGTTACCTTTTAACCATCTTAACCCACTTTCCTTATTTTAGGGTTAACCCATTTCTAACCACTTGTCCAATTAGTAATTTCTCCATTAACTTTATTATTTAAATAATTTCTTTTGTATTCACTTTGAATTATAATACACTCATCACTTCACTTTATTATTTACCTTCTAAAATCTCTTAAACCACTTTCACTACTTTGACCTTTTGGGGCTTCTAGATGACTCATGAGGGTTCTCCAACTTCACATAGCCATAAATATCTAACCGTGAGGAGTTATGCGATGTTCCACATACCACCGGAAATAACATGATATGTACTATCTATCGAGAATATTATTACATGCAAATATATCAAAACTCATACCATTATCTATCAAACAAACTTGGTTCCATTACCCAAACCTTTCTCCAACTTCATATGGCCATAACTCTCTAACCATGAGGAGTTATGTGACTTCCACATACCACCGAAAATGGAATGACATGTACTATCCATATGGAATAGTATTACCTGCAAATATATCAAAACTTATACCATTATCCATCAAACAAACTTGGGTCCATTACCCAAACCTTTGTGCTACCAGACTTTCTTCAAGGGTTGACATCAATGACAACCAACCCAAATAATCAACAATATCCCCCTTTTGCATTGATGTCAACCCTCTGACGCAATACTAAAGTCATATCACTCATGCTCCCCTAGAACCATTCCTCTATTCTCTTTCTCCAAGCATTTACCTTTGCATCTGATAAATCTCCCCCCCTTTGACATCAATGGAAAATGTATCTTTCCATCCAAGGTTTCTCTCCCTAATTGACCTGTCCTTGGGAATACTCTCCCTAATTGAAATCTTCCTGAAACTGATCTCCCAACATGATAAGCATTCAAAAGGATTCATTTTTGAGTAGAAATTACTCCGAGTCTCTGGAGAATATAATCAAAGGCTTCCCATGTAAGTGGTTTTGTAAATATGTTTGCCACTTGTTCTTTTGTGCCTAAATATTCAACTCTGATGTTCTTCTCTGCACCTTTTTCCCGTAGAAAGTGATACTTGATTCGAATGTGCTTCATCTTGGAGTGAATCATCGGGTTCTTTGAGATACTGATGGTGCTTGTATTATCAAAATAGATTGGAATGGGCTCATCATACTCAACCTGTATATCTGTCAGAGTTTGTTTCATCCATATAACCTGTGTACAACATGTTTCTACTACAATATACTCTACCTCAGCTGTAGATAAGGATATTGATGATTGTTTCTTTCTTATCCATGATACTAAACAATCACCCAAGTATAACTTTGATCCACTGGTGCTTCGTCGGTCATCAATGCAACCTGCCCAATCTACATCTCTGTAGGCAATAAGTGATAGATCCTTTCCTTTTGGACACCATAATCCAAAATCTTATTTTCCTTTCAGATATCTGAAAATCCTCTTCACTGCTAAGACATGTGATTCCTTTGGTGTTGCTTGAAATCATGCCACATGTCCAACTACCTGCATTACATCTGTTCTGGATGTTGTCACATATAGCAAGCTGCCAATCATCGACCTATATTTCCTCTAGTCTGTAGACTTTGAATCATCATATTTTCTAAGACATCTAAGACATATGTAACAACTCTTTTGTTACTTGTAAGCTGTAACACTTTGATACCAAACTGTAACACCTCTTTTGTTACTTGTAAGCTGTAACGCTCTGATACCAAACTATAACACCTCTTTTCCCCCCTCAGCTAGGCAGGGCTACTTCGTGGAATAACAATATCATACTTAATTAAATATATATAACATGCATTTAAGAAAATGAAACACATTCAAACTCAGAGTAAGCATAAGAATTACTGTTATTATAAATAATTAATGGCTTTAACATTAATTCATATGCACAGCGGAATACATGATAATTATAAATACACAGACATGCATAAACGTAATTAAAAACACCATCTGGTACTTATCTTTGAAACGATGGTAATTCCACCAACCAGGTGTAGGCCTTCCATGAACCTCCCATCCTTAGACCACACTGCTCATTAAGCTCAGCAGTAGGTCACTCTCGAGCTGGGACTAAGCTCCACCCCAAAGCAAGGAATCCTAGGCTAGGTTGAGGTTATAGGGAAAACACATAGTCACAAGGAAGGAATTCTCTCCCAGGAACCACTCATACTCACTGCCCAAAGACTCTCCTTCCCCACATGCATGTTCAACCCTAGGAGTATACACCTTCTTTGTCACCTAGACAGCCCTTCGGCTACTAACCTCTCTTGCCTTGGGTTTCAGCAACCGATCAGACTGTAAGTCTCCAAGCTCTGTGGCAGCTACAAGGTTCCTTCTAGGAGTTCTCTCCTTCCTCTTCACACTCTCTCACCTAGAGAGAATTGCTTAGAGGCCAAGCAACATGTTCTTCCAACTTCAATCACCTCTCTCACCTAGAGAGAGTGTTGTACAAACTGGCCAACAAGCCACACGTAGTCCAGCACTACGTGGCCACAACATCCAATAGGGAAAATAGACACGGGCTTTCCAACAGGCTCAACAATGACAGGATGGTCTCACGGTTATGGTTTTTGGACAGAGATTCCATGCACAAGCTCAATCCGTTAAGACAGAGGATGTCTCAGTTTTCTAGAAAACAACACAGGCTATCTCCCATGGTTTCAGAATTGCACGAGGTCTCTTGCAGAGGTCGGATGGGTTCACGCTCAGACATTCCGGTAGAATGGAGGAGAATCCCCCACCATGGCTCATCTCAGCCATTTTATTTGCATGGTCTTGGGTTGACACTTGTCATTGATGAAACTGCATGCCTTCCATCAACGTGCGTTCCTCCCACCATTTGGAAGTCACATGTCATTCCAAAAGAACTTAGGATAAAAACATATAATTCTCATGGTCCTTTGGAATAATATTAAAATATTATTCCCAAGGACCTAAGCCCCTAGGCTCAACACTTAGTCCCTTTTCCCACCTTCCAGCCCCTAATCCCTTGCCCACTCTGTGGAATCTTAGTCCCCCATCACTCATTCATCATGGTCAGTCTACATGCGGTGGTGTTTATATTTTATTAATGTTCTGCATTGATATTTGTACAAAATCAGGCTCTTGGCCTCCAACACTTAGGCTCTCTGTCTTAACAATCACATAAGCTCACTAGCTTATATAAACTTGGCTCACCACCCTATAAAACATATTTAAAATTCCTTTCATAAACAAGATTTACAATAGGGCTCGGCCTTGGGGACATTACAATCCCCCTCCCCTTATTTTTTCATTGTCCTCAGTGCAACTTTACACTGCATCTGCAAGCTTTTCAAAATTTTCAAAAAGATGCAGGTACTCTGCCCACATAACATCTTCATGCTCCCATGTCGCGTCCTCTGGACCGTACCAGGTCCACTAGAACTTTACAAGTTCTATGTCTCGATTCCAAAGTTGTTTGATTTTCCTGTCCAATATGCACACAGGTTGCACTTGCAGGACACCTTCGGGTTCCACCTGAATCACATTCCAATCGATAACATGATTAGCATTAGGTATATATTTCTTAAGGAGTGAAACATGAAACACATTATGTACAGTCATAGATGCAGGTAATGCAAGCATGTATGCAACTGGCCCAATCCTTTCCAGGATTTCAAAAGGCCCACAGTATCTTGCTTCCAACTTGGCGCAACTTCCCAGCTTCAGGGAACTCTTGTTAGTTTTCACTTTCAGGAAAACATGATCACCCACTTTGAATTCTCTGTGGGTTCTGTTATTATCAGCATAACTTTTCTGCCTGTCCTGGGTAGCTTTCAAATTCTATTTAATTCTTATCATTTGGTCTTCCATCTCTTTGAGCAATTCTATCCCAGCTCACTAGAGTGTTGCACTTTCTTCCATAAAGTGCTTCAAATGGGCTCATCTTCAATGATGCATGATACCCATTATTGTAGGTGAATTCTACCAAATGCAGGTAGTATTCCCATCTTGATGGTTTGTCCATCACATACATTCTCAGCATGTCTTCTATTACTCTATTCACCCTATTTTTTTTTCCATCAGACTCAGGATGATACGCTATACTAAAATTCAGATTCATTCTGAATTCTTTGAACAATCCTTTCCAGAAATTCGAGGTGAATTTCGAGTCCCTATCAGACACAATCGTTTTAGGAATTCCGTGCAAGCGTGAAACTTCTTTTAAGAAGATATCAACAACATCTACTGCCTTGTGAGTGGTTTTTCAGTGGAATAAACGAGAAACTTTTGTAAGCTTGTCCACCAAAACCATGATCGAATCATGCTACTTGCTCATTCTTGGTAATCCTGTAATAAAATCCATGGTAACCACTTCCCACTTCCATTCCGAAATGGGTAAAGGCTGCAACAACCCTATTGGGTGCCTATGCTCAACCTTAACTTTTTGGCATTCCATACATCTGGTGATGTATTAAACAATCTCCCTCTTCCAACCTAGACAAAAGTAATGGCTTTTGACTACTACCACAGTCTTCTGATATCCAGGGTGTATGTCACATACCCACTACAACGTAATACAATTTTCGTTCTTCCCTGTTCACCTCCCTATGATCGTGGGTTAGGACCATAGGCCAAACAAACTAGGCGCCTTTTCGTGTTTCGCGACTCAGCGATACAATTGAGTCCAATCTTGAAGGTAGAATGGCGAGGGGGCTTTGGAATGAAACCCTGGCCGTAGATCTGGGTGCACATATTTTGGTCGTCCAGGTCTACCCGCCGATTAACGACAAAGCACTAGCTCCCTTTCTTTAGTCCCTAGTTCGATAGGACCACATACGCGCCTAAATGAAGGCTCCTTTCACAACTCGTGACCTCGCGAGTCATGAGTTGAAGACCCTTGAATTTTCTTCACAAATCACTGATACCCGAGATCACGAAATGGGTATAGCTTCCTTCTATCAGCGTCCTCTGCGCATGACCGCCGGCTAGGCTAAACTCTAGCTCCTCTCGCTATTCGCTGCTTCGTGAGTTCAACGGTTGAACTCTCGTTCCTCCCTTATGTGATCCTCCGAGACTTGAAAGTCAGCGAAGGTTGACCTTCCCTTCGTACTGCTCGCAACTCGCCCCTTCGCAAGTTGTAGTGTCAAATCTTGGCACCTTCCCTTCACGAACCCTCGAGAAGCGATATTTAATTTTCCCTCTCGCGTTCTCACTACTCGCGACTTCGTAAGTCCAAGTGTTGAGCTCTCATGTCCTTCTCCCACAAATCCCTGAGAAACGAGAAGTCAACTGAGCATTGACTCCCTTCTCTAGGCGATGCATGTCCACCCGTCAATCACACGGGCCCCACCTTGAAGTTTTTCCATGTGTTCTCTCGTGCTCAGATCTCGACACTTTTATACTCGCGACTTGGAGCACCCAACCTTTGGGCTCTTACCTTGCGAACCTCTGAGTTTGCAAGATCCCTGGATCTCTGCCACTTGTCCTCCTCGGATGGACGGTCCTGATCCTCTCATGGCTTCGCCACTCGTGACTTGGAGCATCCAACCTTTGGGCTCTTACCTTGCGAACCTCTGAGTTCGCAAGATCCCTGGATCTCTGCCACCTGTCCTCCTCGGATGGACGGCTCAGATTCTTTTTACCCTATTCATGAGGGCTTAACCCTCATATATCTCCCTATATATCTAACGAATGTCGGGTTTTATAGCTAATATCTAACAGTTTAGATCGATCCCGATGTCGCGCCCTTTCCCACTGCTCCTTGGACGTGGAAAAACCAACGGTCCAGATGTTCTCATGGACCCTGGGGGTCTACGATTCTAATTTCCTCGCTATTCACAAAGATAGAGGAAAAAGGGTTAAGGCAATTAACGCCCTCGTTTATTCCTTCGATTTAATAGTCGTGGATGACCGCAGATCCCCTGACAGGATCTCATCCGTTGATCAATACTTATCCCTATGCTGCTACTTCGGGATTTTAAGAGGGTCATTCCTCTTCGTACAGGGTTGTTAAGACTTGCACATTCAAGTCCTTTTTCCAGGTTCTTGGTAAACCTTTCCAAGGAGGGAATCTTTGTGAAGAGGTCTATTTTGGGGCATTCCTGGAGACAGCTAAGGGGAAACAAATTCCCGAGAACGGACTGGAAGTCTGACTTGGTTCAACTTATGCATAATTATATTCATTTATCAACATAAGCCATGCGTGGTTTTTCTGTTATAAGCATATACAACTACTAGTACTGACCAAAATACCACACAGACCTTCTTATAATGAAAACATTCACAGTTTCACAGCTTATGAGTATAATTATCAGAATACATATATTTCCAGATGCCAGAGTCAAAACACTTATCATAAATAACGCCAGGGTTAATAAACTACTGAGAGGGGTGCTCGTTTCCACCCAACCGTAGGCTTAGTGACTCCTAGTGGATTTATCACTAGCCACCCCTGAGCTGAGACCACGATGCTGTGAGATTGCGTCTCTGTTTGCCAGTGACCGGGAGTGAAGGTTGCAATCCTTCCTCTCTGCTATCACTCACTCTACGTATTTCCAGAGTTCTCCCCTCGCGTCTACCCCTAATCGCTTCTACCCCACGCCTTACCCTCTTGCAAGGTTGCGTGTGGCACGATTACCCTCGCGCTGGTCAGGCCTGACGGCTCTACGGATGGGCGGTTGACCTCCCATCCCTCATTAAACCATCTACCTACCAGCCTGCAAGACATTTAATTCAGGGCCAGTGAGTCACTTTTGGTTCTCCGGGCCAGTGGAGTCCAAGTACGGTATTAATTCTCGGTGGAAGTTAACGCCACCTTTCCAGGTGCCTTCCACTGCCATCGTGGTCTCTTTTTTTGCACATCCCCTCTCAACAGTCCTGCAATAAAATTCATAATGTTATTCACATTCATTGACCTTTTCCTCAAGGTCCATTTACATCACATATTCACATTTATGAGTTTTCCATAGTTATTGGCCAGTCCAGTTATTTTTACAAACTGGGGGAAACAGGGTGTTACAATTCCCTCCCCCTTAAAAAGGAACATCGTCCTCGATGTTATTATCTACTAACATGAATTGCATGTACATAAGTAAACAAAATTGGATATGCATGTCTCATGACATCCTCCATTTCCCATGTAGCCTCATCTGGGCCAAAATGTTTCCACTGCACCTTTACCTGTGCAATGGTTCGGTTCTGGAGCGAGGTTTCCTTTCTGTCCAGTATGCATTGGGGTTCTGGTAGAAATTCTCCCTCTGGTTCCACCTAGATCACAGACCAGTCAATTATATGATTAACATCATGTACATATTTCTTCAGTAATGAAACATGAAAAACATTATGTTCTTTTATTGTGGGAGGAAGTGCTAGCCGATAGGCTACATGTCCCACTTTATCTAGAACCTCAAAGGGTCCACAATACTGGGGTGCCAACTTGGCACAAGCTCCCATTTTCAGGGAACTCCTTCTGGGCTTAATTCTGAGGTATACATGGTCTCCCATTTTGAACTCTCTTGGAGTTCTCTTTTGATCAACATAAATTTTCTGTCGGTTCTGAGCGACCTTCAGATTTTGTTTTATCTGAGTCACTTGTTGTTCCATTTCTCTCAGCATGTCGGGTCCAAAATAAATCCTATTTACAGGATTACTCCAGCTGACTGGAGTATTACACGGTCTACCATAGAGGACCTCGAAGGGACTCATCTTTAAGGAGGTCTGGTAGTCGTTGTTGTAGGCGAATTCTACAAATGGCAGGTAGTCTTCCCATTTCCTGGGTTGATGCATTACATGCATCCTTAACATATCCTCTAATATTTGATTCACTCTTTCTGTCTGTCCATTGGTTTGAGGGTGATAGGCGGTGCTAAACAACAATTTGGTCTCTAAACCCGCCATCAGTGATTTCCAAAAATTGGAAGTAAATTTTGTGTCTCTGTCAGATATTATCTCTCTCGGCATACCGTGCAGTCGGAATATCTCTTTCATGAATATCTGGGCGATATCTATCGCCTTACAGGTTGATTTGACAGGGATGAAAGGAGCAGACTTGCTCAGTTTATCCACCACCACCATAATAGCATCATTATGTTTGGTTGAAGTTGGTAATCCAGTGATAAAATCCATGGATATGGTTTCCCATTTCCATTCTGGGATGGGTAAAGGGTGTAATAGTCTTGCTGGGTGTTGATGTTCTGCTTTAACCTGTTGGCACTCTATGCATTGGGCCAAATATTTGGCTATGTATTTCTTCAATCCAGGCCAATAAAATTGTTTCCGGGTGGCAGTGATCATTTTCTGGTATCCTGGGTGACCAGTGTAGGGTATTTTATGTAGTTCATCCATGATGACCCTCTTCAAGTCGTCACGATTTGGAATGTACATTCTATCTCTGTAGGTGAGTAGACCTCCTTTGGTCATCTGGTAGCCTTCATACTTTACTTCAGAGGGTTCTTGCCGTAGGTACAGGGTCACAGTTTGAACGAAGGGATCTGTTTCTTGTGCCTTTCCGACTCTGTTTTTGACATATGTCTCACAGGTACTCACCACTGCCAGGTGAATTGTTTTCATGCTTCTGCTGAGGGCATCGGGCACCCTATTTTCCTTCCCTTTGATGTGTTTGATTTCAAAATCAAATTTGCTAAGGAGGGCCATCCATCTAGCTTGTCTAGCATTGAGCTTTGGTTGGTCAAACAAATATTGTAATCCACAGTGATCCGTCATAAGTACAAATTTTCTTCCCAAGAGGTAATGCCTCCACATTTTTAAGGCATGCACTATGGTAGCCAGTTCTAGATCATGACTCACATAGTTGACCTCATGTTCATTCAATTTTCGGGATTCATAGCAGATCACCTTTCCTTCCTGCATAAGGACTCCTCCGAGCCCTTCCTTACAGGCATCTGTGCACACAAGGAAGTCATCTTATGGGTCAGCGATTTTCAACACGGGTGCATGGGTTAGCAGATGTTTCAAGGTTTGAAATCTTTCTTCACATTGCTGTGTCCACAAAAATTTTGTCCCCTTCTTCTGGAGGGCAGTGATTGGATAACCAATCTTGGAGAATCCTTTTATAAATCTCCTATAGTATCCTGCCAATCCCATAAAGGATCTGATGTCAGAAACATCCTTTGGGGTAGGCCATTCCATGATAGACCTGATCTTGTCAGGATCTACTGCTACCCCTTCCTTGGACAGAACATGTCCCAAGTAATGTATTTGCTTCTGAAAGAAGTCACATTTGTTGAATTTAGCATAGAGCTGATGCTCTCTTAGCACTTGCAGCACAAGTCTAATATGCTCTTCATGTTCTTTTCTATTCTTAGAGTAGATTAGTATGTCATCAATGAAAACTAGTACAAATTTATCTAGAAATTAACTGAGTACATTGTTCATTAAGCACATGAAAGTGGCAGGGGCATTGGTTAACCCAAATGGCACTACCAAAAACTCATAGTGACCATACCGTGTACGGAAAGCGGTTTTATGGATGTCTTCACCCTTGATTCAAACTTGATGGTACCCTGACCTCAAGTCAATCTTTGAGAAAATAGACGCACCTCCCAACTGATCGAATAGATCATCGATCTTGGGCAAGGGGTACTTGTTCTTTATGGTTACTTTATTGAGTTGTCTATAATCTATACATAGTCTAAGGGTGCCATCCTT
>ML784863.1:428100-443493 GCA_009831015.1 Picea engelmannii | reverse complement strand
TCACCGTCGAAGGAGGGAGGTTTGGCCTTTCTGAATTCCTCAAATTTATGACCCTTGGAAGTCTTTTGCTTCTTTTGTTTTCTTCGAGAATAGGAACTAGTCCTGCTACTGGAAGAGCCTTCTGAATCGCCAGCTTCCTTCTCAGTGGAATTTTCTGGCACTGGTCCTTTACCTCTGGGGTGGACCTTTCTTGTTGTGCTTCTCTCAGTATGGCCACTGATACGACCATGATTCAACATCTCATGTTCATGCTGCATTTTTCACTGTAGGTCGGATAAGCTATGCAGTAAAACTACATTAATTTTAGTTTGCTTTTCTTGTTCTTTCATCATCCTTTCATTGTCGGCCTTGCATCTTTGCAATTCAACCATGAGACTCCTCACAGTCTCGGCTAGGTCTGGAGGGGTTCCTATTGCTCTTCTTTCGTCAGACTCTTCGTCTCTGTTGTGGGAGCCTTCTCCCACCTCTTGGTGAGTCACCATACTCTGCGTCTGTAGATTCCTGTGGCTGATCATCCGCTTGAGTGAAAATACAAACGCTGGTTATTAGTCAAGAGTTAAATACATTTTTATAATTTGTGCATAATTTATAACTCTTTCACATGCATACACAGTCGGGTTCTCATTTTCCAAGTTTTTAATCCTGTAAAAGAGATCTAAGTTAGGGGGTTACTCCTCATAGGGGTGCTTCGAACGGAGCTTATGCGCAACTCGTTCATGAGCCCAATCAGGACGAGTGTTGTAACCATGCTCTGATACCAATTTTTCACATACCCACTACAACGTAATAAAATTTTCATTCTTCCCTGTTCACCTCCCTGTGATCGTGGGTTAGGACCACAGGCCAAACAAACCAGGTGCCTTTTCTTGTTTCGTGACTAAGCGATACAATTGAGTCCAATCTTGAAGGTAGAATGGTGAGAGGGCTTCAGAATGAAACCCTGGCCGTAGATCTAGGCGCGTAGATTTTAGCCGTCCAGATCTACCTGCTACTTAATGACAAAGCACTAGCTCCCTTTCTTTAGTCCCTAGTTCGATAGGACCACATATGCGCTTAAATGCAGGTGCCTTTTACAACTCACAACCTCGCGAGTCGTGAGTTGAAGACCCTCGAATTTTCTTCACAAATCACCAATACCCAAGATCATGAAATGGGTATAGCTTCCTTCTATCAGCGTCCTCTGCACATGACTGCCGGTTAGGCTAAACTCTAGCTCCTCTCGCTATTCGCCGCTTCGTGAGTTCAATGATTGAACTCTCATTCCTCCCTTATGTGATCCTCCGAGACTTGAAAGTCAACGAAGGTTGACCTTCCCTTCGTACTGATCGCAACTCGCCCCTTCACGAGTTGTAGCATCAAATATTGGCACCTTCCCTTCACGAACCCTCAAGAAGCGATATTTAATTTTCCCTCTTGCATTCTCACTACTCGCGACTTCGTAAGTCCAAGTGTTGAGCTCCCATGCCCTTCTCCCATGAATCCCCGAGACACGAGAAGTCAACGAAGCATTGACTCCCTTCTCTGGGTGATGCGTGTCCACCTGTCAATCATGCGGGCCCCACCTTGAAGTTTTTCCATGTGTTCTCTCGTGCTCGGCTCTCGGCACTTCGCTACTCACGACTTGGAGCACCCAACCTTTGGGCTCTTACCTTGCGAACCTCTGAGTTTGCGAGATCCCTGGATCTCTTCCACTTGTCCTCCTCAGATGGACGGTCCTGATCCTCTCGTGGCTTCGCCACTCATGACTTGGAGCATCCAACCTTTGGGCTCTTACCTTGCGAACCTCCGAGTTCGCGAGATCCCTGGATCTCTGCCACTTTTCCTCCTCGGATGGAGGGCTCAGATTCTTTTGCTCCTATTCACGAGGGCTTAACCCTCATCTATCTCCCTATAGATATAACGACTGTCGGGTTTTCTAGCTAAGATCTGACGGTTCAGATCGGTCCCGATGTCGCGCCCTTTCCCACTGCTCCTTGTACGTGGAAAAACCAACGGTCCAGATGTTCTCATGGACCCTGGGGGTCTACGATTCTGATTTCCTCGCTATTCATGAAGATAGAGGAAAAAGGGTTAAGGAAATTAACGCCCTCATTTATTCCTTCGATTTAACGGTCGTGGATGACCGCAGATCCCCTGACAGGATCTCATCCGTTGATCAATACTTATCCCTACGCTGCTACTTCGGGATTTTAAGAGGGTCATTCCTCTTCGTATAGGGTTGTTAAGACTTGCACATTCAAGTCCTTTTTCCAGGTTCTTGGTAAACCTTTCCAAGGAGGGAATCTTTGTGAAGAGGTCTATTCTGGGGCATTCCTGGAGACAGATAAGGGGAAACAAATTCCCGAGAATGGACTGGAAGTTTGACTTGGTTCAACTTATGCATAATTAGATTCATTTATCAACATAAGCCATGCATGGTTTTTCTGTTATAAGCATATACAACTACTAGTACTGATCAAAATACCACACAGACCTTCTTATAATGAAAACATTCACAGTTTCACAACTTGTGAGCATAATTACCAGAATACATATATTTCCATATGCCAGAGGAAAAACACTTATCAGAAATAACGCCAGGGTTAAGCAATTGCTGAGAGGGGTGCTCGTTTCCACCCAACCGTAGTCTTAGTGACTCCCAACGGATTTACCACTAGCCACCCCCGAGATGAGACCACGATGCTGTGAGATTGCGTCTCTGTTTTCCAGTGACCGGGAGCGAAGGTTGCAATCCTTCCTCTCTACTATCACTCACTCTGTGTATTGCCAGAGTTCTCCACTCATGTCTACCCCTAATCGCTTCTACCCCATGCCTTACCTTCTTGTGAGGTTGCGTGTGGCACGATTACCCTCGCACTGGTCAGGCCTGACGGCTCTATGGATGGGCGGTTCACCTCCCATCCCTCATTCAACCATCTACCTACCAGCCTGCGAGACAGTTAATTCAGGGCCAGTGAGTCTCTTTTGGTTCTCCGGGCCAGTGGAGTCCAAGTACGATATTAATTCTCAGTGGAAGTTAACGCCACCTTTCCAGGTGCCTTCCACCGCCATCATGGTCTCTTTTTCTGCACATCCCCTCTCAGCAGTCCTGCAATAAAATTCATAATGTTATTCACATTCATTGACCTTTTCCTCAAGGTCCATTTACATCACATATTCACATTTATGAGTTTGCCATAGTTCTTAGCCAGTCCAGTTATTTTTACAAACTGGTGGAAATAGGGTGTTACAGTGTCCACCATACATCACATTATGCATTTCTTTTAGAATCACAAGTTTCAATTCCTAGACATTGGGTATATACACTCTGTCTTTATATAGAAGTATTCCATCATCTTCCAAGGTGTAATTTCCCTCTTTCTGTGGTCTCTCACGCTGCTGTAGCTTTTCTACCAAATCTCTATACTACAAATCGACACTTGTAGCTTCCAAAATTCTATCCTTAATATCCGTATTATACATGCTAATGGTTGTAGCATGCAATTCATGCACCTTTCTGCTGAGTGCATCAACCACCTTGTTTTCCTTCCCTTTGATATGCTTGATATCAAAGTCGTATTCACACAGAAACTCCAACCACCTACTTTGCCTAGCGTTTAAGGTCGGCTAACCAAACAAATATTTCAGACCATTGTGGTCTATTCTCAATTCAAATCTTCTTCCCATGAGGTAATGTCTCCATTTCCTCAGAGCATAGACAATTGTTGCCAGCTGCAAATCATGAGTGGCGTAATTATTTTCATGCTCTTTCAATTTCCTGGACTCATAACAAATTACAAATCCATATTGGCTGAGAAGTCCTCCCAACCCTTTCTTACATGCATCTTTGCACACCATGAAATCCATATTTGGATCTGCAATCCTCAAGATTGGAGTGCTGGTTAACAACTGCTTCAATCGCTGGAAACTATTCTCACATTCTTCAGTCCATTGAAACTTTTTCTCCTTCCTTTGCAAGGAAGTGATAGGATGAGCTAACTTTGAGAACCCTGCGATAAACCTTCTATAATAGCCCGCTAGACCCATAAAGGATCTAACTTTTGTCACATTCTTTCGTGCTGACCATTCTCGGATGGCCTCAACCTTCTCAGGATCCACAATGATCCCATCTTCTGAAATAATATGTCCCAAGTAATGGATCTGTCTTTGATAAAATGAGCATTTTCTCAACTTGGCATGCAGCTTGTGTTCTCTCAACACTTGCAGCACCATCCTCGGGTGTTGTTCATTCTCTTCCTCTGACTTGGAATACACCAAGATGTCATCCAAGAAGACTATGACAAACTTGTCTAAATAGTTCCTGAATACACCATTCATCAAGAACATAAAAACAACAGGTGCGTTTGACAGTCCAAATGGCACCATCGTGAACTCGTAATGACCATACCTTGTTCTAAAGGTGGTCTTGCTAATATCCTCATCCTTTATTCTTACCTGGTGATATCCTGATCTGAGATCTATCTTCGAAAATATTTTCACACCCTTCAGCTGATCGAAAAGGTCATCGATCCTCGACAGAGGATACTTGTTCTTGACAGTTACCTTGTTCAACTGCTAGAAATCAATGCACAACCTCAACGTCCCATCCTTCTTCTTCACAAACAGGACCAAGGCATCCCAAAGTGACACACTAGGGAAAATATACCCCTTCTTCAAAATCTCTTCAAGCTGCAATTGCAACTCTTTTAGCTCTGGCGTACTCATTCTATAAGGAGCTTTCGACACTGGGGCTACTCCAGGCATCAAATTTATAGAAAAATAGATGTCTCTCTTCAGAGGTAGTCCAGGTACCTCCTAAAATACGTCCTTGAACTCTGTGAGTACCTCACAGTCTCCAATTCTTGAGACTTCATCTCTGGATGCTTCCTCCACACAGGCCGCAAATAATTGACAGCCTTTCCTGTAACACTTATTTAGCTACATGGCTGATATTTCTCTAACATCCATAGCTCTGGAATTCCTTGGACTATTTTCTGATTTCCCTCCTCATCCAGACATGTAAACCTCTTTTTATGATAGTCCAGGAGGGCATGGTGCTGGTCCAATCAGTCCATCCCAATTAACCAGTCATAAGAGCCTAAAGGCAAAACATTCAATTCAACCTTCGTGCTCAATCTATTCATGTCTAGTGAGCATGATTTAACCCATTTAGTGACCTTCCTCTTAGTTCTTGTAGCCAACTGCACTAACCAAGACCTTTCATGTTTGCTTATTAATAAATGCAAACTTTCCTCCACCCTAGGATTTACATAACTATGGCCAGCCCCAGAATCAATTAAAATAATAAATGGTCGGTTGTTGATCATACCTTCAACTTCAATCATGTGTGATTGAAATTTTGCTTGCTTTTTGTCTAGGTCTACATAGATCCTTGGAATCTTGCTACCCATATCCTCCACTATGTCATCTTGTTGAACATTGTGAACGGTTCTCACTTTATCTTTTTTGTAGGGGTACCTATGGTTTCCTTTACAACCCAAACACTCCATAGGTGGTGGTCTGGGCATTTGCTCACCCAATTCAGCCTTCCCGGGCTCTCTAAAGGATGGTTGTCCTTGAGGATTGTTTCTGAAAAAGAAAGGTTTATTTCCCTTCTACCTCTGTTCCTTCTTAAACTTCCTCTGGTCATCCCAAGTCTTCCGAAAAGGAGGCTTTTCTCTTTGTTGTTCATATAAGCATTTTCCCCTTCTTATTGTTTCTTCCATAGTCTTAGGATCATCATACTAGATCTTGTCACCAATAGAAGGTGGCAGTCCACTCAGATATCTCTGAATCTTGATAGCCTCATCTTTGATGAACGAAACATACTTCAGTAGTTCCAAAAACCTTCGTTCGTATTCATCGATGGTCATGCTACCCAACTTGAGTTCGAAGAACTCCTTCATCTTTCTGTCATAGTACCTTTTGGTCAGGTATTTCTTCTCGAAATACCTCTTGAACTCCTTCCAAGTGATATCTTTCTCTCTGATGTGTTGCACCTGCACAAACTGATCCCACCACATGGATGCTTTTCCTTTCAATTGATACATTGCAATTCTTCCTTCTGCATGAGCGGAATAATTCTCTAGTTGGGAATATTTCATCAAGCCTAGCAACCATGTTTCGACATCTTCCTCCTTCTTACGTTCTCCATCAAACATTGGAGGCTTGATCTTGTTCATCTCTCCTTTCAATTCATCCCTTCCAGATGTTCGGTGTTTTCTAGTAGGGGATGTGCTTGAACTACTTTGCGCTTCCCTGCTGGAATACTTTGGGGAGCGACAATGATGTCTACTACCTCTCCTCGATCTTCTTCTTCTCTCAAGGGTCCTGTGACTCTCTGTCTTGCTTGAGCCACTCCTCTTCTCCAACTTCCTTTCTATCCTTTCCGGGTTCTTCAACACTTTTAAGTTGAATTCTCCCTACTGATCCCTGGCCTTCATGAACTTTCGGCTATCAGCTCAGTGAGCTTGGGCATATTTCTGCAATCTTTCAATGAGTTTCATCATATGTCCTTCCTTATCCAATTCTCTTTTGTTCCCATTAGATTTTGATCCTTATATTCCCAAGTTGACATCCCTTCCTTCTCTTTCACTCTCTGAAATGGAGGCAATCCACACCTCTTCCATTTCTATACTTGGCATAGATTCACGGTTGTTCTAACACTCATTGAACTCTGCACACACAAGGTGCAATCAACTGAAGTTTTTCAGGCCCTTAAACCTTCAAGAAAACTTACAACATTCATAAACCATCGTGAACAAGAAGAAAAATGTTTCGATTCCATTAATTTTTCTGAGCTCTGTTCATCTTTGCAATTTTCGAGACTTTGAAACTTCGAGGTGTCAGTCCACGAAGATCCAATAGTCAAATCCTTGACGATTCTTTTTCCTTCAAAAATTTTGGGGCTTCGGCACTTCGGGTTTTCAGGTGATAGCTTCCTCTTTCTCCCTACCCTCGTAACCAAAGGCACCTTTCACATCTTAGCGATCTCGCGAGTTCGCAAGTCAAAGACCCTCGACTCTTCTTCCTCCAAATGCCGATACCTGATATGTGATACGGGTATGGCTCCCTCTCGCTAGCACCTGCTACATATAATCATAGATTAGGGATAAGTGCTATCACCTCTCGCAACTTGCGACTTAGCGAGTTGGAGTGTTGAGCCCTTGTGCTCCTCCTTTGCGAATCCTGAAATCCTGATTTACTTTACTCTCCAGGTCCACAGCATAGCTGTCACTCTTAACCACGGTGGCGCATGAGATGTTTAGGAGGTTCCACCCTTCTCACTTGTCTTCTCGACTCACTTGGCACGTGGTACACACCCATGTGTCCACGTCCATTCCAAATCAATCCAACGATTAGACCTTTCTCAAATCTACGGTGCAGATTCTCTCGACATTTCGGGGTTTCGGGCATCGGGAGTTTGTGCATCCACCCTCTCGAACTTTCATTTGCCAAAATCCTAAAATTACTATCTACCCCTCCACTTGAACCAATGGTCAGTTACGATATATGGTGTAGATGGTTTCGGGGTATCGGGTTTTTCTATTTCGCAACTTGCGAAAATAAGGTTCTTCTCTTTTGGTTTCTCGGGTGCTGAAATGTCATCCGACAGCCATGTGTTCCTTGCTGATGGACAGTCCTGACGAATTCGGGGTTTCACATATTGTGATTTCCACGTTCCTGTGCAACTCCAAATGGTTTTTTTTAAACCCTGCGCACGTTTTCCAGATCTGATAGTCACAAGAGTTCTCCTTTCCCCCGAACAGATCCTATGGCTCCAACACTTCTGGTGTGGAGTCCTCTCTCCCTGTTGCCAGATACCACATTGGTTGCGGTTTCATAACACCTCTACACCTCTTGAGCTTGGTAACACAGTCAAGTAACCCCTTGACACTCAGGAGCATTCCAAGGTCCGAAATTGGTCCTCTAGACACAATTTCTCCTCAATCCCTCAGTCCAAATACCACTCAACTGGCCCATCTAGGCTCAGTGTCGAAACCTTGGCTCTGATACCAAACTATAACACCTCTTTTGTTACTTGTAAGATGTAATTCTTTGATACCAAACTGTAACACCTCTTTTGTTAATTGTAGGCCGTAACGCTCTGATACAAAACTATAACACCTCTTTTTCCCCCTTAGCCGAGAAGGCGCTACTTCATGGAATAACAATCTCATACTTAATTAAATATATAACATGCATTTAAGAAAATGAAACACATTCAAACTCAGAGTAACCATAAGAATTACTTCTATTATAAATAATCAATGGCTTTAACATTAATTCATATGCGCAGCGGAATACATGATAATTATAAATACACAGACGTGCAAAAACGTAATTAAAAACACCATCTGGTACTTATCTTTGAAACAATGGTAATTCCACCAACCAGGTGGAGGTCTTCCATGAACCTCCCATCCTTAGACCACACTGCTTATCAAGCTCAGTAGTAGGTCACCCCCGAGCTGGGACTAAGCTCCACCCCAAAGCAAGGAATCCTAGGCTAGGCTGAGGTTACAAGGAAAACACATAGTCACAAGGAAGGAATTCTCTCCCAGGAACCACTCATACTCACCGCCCATAAACTCTCGTTCCCCACATGCCTGTTCCACCCCAAGAGTATACGCCTTCACTGTCACCTAGACAGTTCTTTGGCTGCTAACCTCCCTTGCCTTAAGTTTCAGCAACAGACTGGACCAGAAGTCTCCGAGCTCTGTGGAAGCTACAAGGTTCCTTCCAGGAGTTCTCTCCTTCCTCTTCACACTCTCTCACCTGAAGAGAATCTCTCACAGTCCAAGCAACCTGTTCTTCCAACTTCAATCACCTCTCTCACTTAGAGAAAGTGTTGTACAAACTGGCCAACAAGCCACACACAGTCTAGCACTACATGGCCACAATAGCCAATGGGGAAAATAGACACGGGATTTCCAACAGGCTCAACAATGACAGGATGGTCTCACGGTTATGGTTTTTGGATAGAGATTCCACACACAGGCTCAATCCGTTAAGACAGAGGATGTCTCGATTTTCCAAAAAACAACACATGCTATCTCCCATGGTTTCATAATTGCACGAGGTCTCTTGCAGAGGTCGGGCAGGTTCACGCTAAGACAGTCCGGTAGAATGGAGGAGAATCCCCCACCACGGCTCATCTCAGCCATTTTATTTTCATGGGCTTGGGTTGACACTTGTCACCCATGAAACTGCATGCCTTCCATCAACGTGCGTTCCTCCCACCATTTGGAAGTCACATGTCATTCCAAAATAACTTAGGATAAAAACATATAATTCTCATGGTCCTTTCAAATAATATTAAAATATTATTCCCAAGGACCTAAGCCCCTAGGCTCAACACTTAGTCCCTTTTCCCACCTTCCAGCCCCTAATCCCTTGCCCACTCTATGGAAGCTTAGTCCCCCATCACTCATTCATCGTGGTCGGTCTGCACGCTATGGTGTTTATATTTTATTAATGTTCTACATTGATATATGTACAAAATTAGGCTCTTGGCCTCCAACACTTAGGCTCTCTGGCCTAACAATCACATAAGCCCACTATCTTATATAAAATTGGCTCACCAACCTATAAAACATATTTACAATTCCTTTCATAAACAATATTTACAATAGGGATCGGCCTTGGGAACATTACAACATATAAGATAAGCATTCAAAAGGATTCATTTTTGAGTATAAATTATTCAGAGTCTCTTGAGATTATAATCAAAGGCTTCCCGTGTAAGCAGTTTTATAAATATGTCTGCCACTTGTTCTTTTGTGCCTAAATATTCAACCTTGATGTTCTTCTCTGCACCTTTTTCCCATAGAAAGTGATACTTGATTGGAATGTGGTTCGTCTTGGAGTGCATCATCGGGTTCTTTGAGATATTGATGGCGCTTGTATTTCAAAATAGATTGGAATGGGCTCATCATACTCAACCTATATATTTGTCAAAGTTTGTTTCATCCATATAACCTGTGTACAACATGTTGCTACTGAAATATACTCTGCCTCGGCTGTAGATAAGGATAATGATGATTGTTTCTTTCTTAGCCATGATACTAAACAATCACCCAAGTAGAACGCTGCTCCACTGGTGCTTTGTTGGTCATCAATGCAACCTGCCCAATCTAGATCTCTATAGGCAATAAGTGTTAGATCCTTTCCTTTTGGATACCATAATCTAAACTCTTATGTTCCTTTAAGATATCTAAAAATCCTCTTCACTGCTAATACATGTCATTCCTTTGGTGCTTCTTCAAATTGTGCCACATGTCCAACTACCTGCATTACATTTGGTCTAGTTGCTATCACATATAGCAAGTTGCCTATCATTGACCTATATTTCCTCTGGTTTGTAGACTTTGAATCATCATATTTTCTCAACTTGCAACTGGTTTGCATAGAAGTGGTAACTGGTTTGCAATCTTCCATTTCGAACATTTTTAGCATTTCTTTGATATACTTAGTTTGAGAAATAAAAATTCCTTGGTTTCTTTAACGTATCTGAGGACCTAGAAAGAATGATGGTTCTTCGAGTAATGACATCTCAAATTCATTCTGATTATCCTTTACAAATTTCTAGCTTAACCTGTCATCATTGCCTCCAAAAATAATATCATCAACATAAACTTCAATTAATAAAATACTTTCTTGAGTTACCTTGATGTAGAGGTTGTTGTTTTCACTTCCTTTTCTAAACCCTACCTGTTGTAGATATTTATCCAGTCTAGAGTACCATTCTCTAGGAGCCTATTTTAGAACATACAAGGCCTTCTTCAATTTACACACATAATCTGCGTTCTCTGTCAACTAAAATCCTTCTAGTTGTTCAATGTAGACTTCTTCAAGTTCACGTCCATCTGATACACTTTAATATTCTTGGAGAATGCATAATCTAGGAGTAATCAAATGGCTTCCATTATGGAAACTGGAGAAAATTTCTCTTCAAATTCGATTCCTTTAACCTGTGTGTATACTTTACATACCAATCTAGATTTGTTCCTTGTAACATGTCCATCTTCATTCAATTTATTTTTGAATACCCACTTTGTGTCAATCACATTCTTATTCTTTGGTCTTGGAACCAATTCCCAAGTGTCATTCTTCTCTATTTGATCCAATTCTTCATCAATGGCCTTATTCCAAAATTCATCCTTGCCAGTTGCTTCAAAACTGTTTGGTTCAATCGTAGATGAGAGTGCTAGGTGCATTTGTTCTGGTGAACAAATTTTTCTTCTAGTCTCAACTCCTGCATCTTTGTTTCCGATAATCAGATCTGAAGGATGATTCTTTTGTACTCATTTCCTAGGTGTCTTTGGAGGCACTTACTAAACTTGTTCTTCTAATTCTATCCTATCCTCTTCATCTTCCCCTTCTACTTCTTCTTTATCTTATGCTTTTTCTTCGTAAAGTTGTTCCATTGATTCATTTTCTTCTTCCTTTAATTCTCGTCCACCTGTTTGATCAATTGTTACATTGATGCTTTCTACAACTTTGTTCAACCTCATATTATAACACTTGTATTATTTCCTTGTACTTGAGTAACCAACAAGTACTCCTTTGTCCACACGAGAGTCAAACTTTCCCATTCTGCCATCTCCTCTTTTGATGTAGCATTTCCTTCCAAATACTGTGAAGTGCTTCACATTTGATGGTCTTCCTTTCCATAGCTCCTAGGGAGTTTTGTCAGTGTTTTTTCTAAGAATTGATATGTTTTGAATGTGAACCATTGTATGCACTGCATGTGTCCAAAATATATCTTTCAATTTGGAATCCATTAACATTTTTCTAGCCATTTCTTGTATTGTCCTGTTCTTTCTTTCAAAAACTCCATTTTGTTGAGGTGTCCTAGCAACAAAGAATTGCCTTTTTATTCCATGCTTGCTGCAGTAGTCTATAAATTCCTTTGAAGTGAACTCTCCTCCATTATCAAATCTCAAACATTTGATTTTTGAATCCATTTCATTTTCAACCATTTCCTTATAGACCTTCAAGTTTTCAAGAGCTTCTCACTTATTCCCGAGAAAGAAAACTGCAGTCATTCTTGTATAATCATCAACTAATAACATAAAGTATTTCTCACCTTTTAAACCCTTTGTTGTAGTTGGTCCAACTAGATAAGTATGCACAATTTCCAGTGGTCTTGTCGTTGAATATTCTTTTGATTTAAACATGGTCTTTGTTTTCTTTCCTTGTTGACAATGCTTGCATAATGTGTTGGTTGGTTTCGTTATCTAGGGAATTTCTCTAACTGCTTCCTTTTTTCTGACTTTTACAGGGTTATCAAAGTGTATGTGACCCATTATTTTGTTCCATGTCCAACTTTAATCATCTTTTCCTAGACAACACTTTTCATTTCCAATTTCACTTAGTACATATATGTTTCTTGAAGTTCTTGCAGTTGTTGCAATCAATTTTCCTGAACCTTCTTTTCTTATCTTTCAATTTTGTGAATCGAAAATAACTTTATGACCTTGGTAACACATTTGACTCACACTTAGAAGATTATGTTTCATATATTCTACTAGTAGAACATTTTCTACCTTGGTATTCTTGTTTCCAATTCTGACTATGCCTTTTCCAATGATTTTCGTTGAATCATAATTTCTGAAGGAGACTGATCCATCTCTTACCTTTCTTAATATAAGAAATCTATCTTTATCACTTGTCATGTGTTTTGAACAACCACTGTAAACATTGTTGGTCTCCGGTTTTGATCATGTTTTGCCTATATTATATCACAAAGACCTCCATTTCCATACCCAGTACCACTCCCTTTTGGCCTTGTTTTGACATAATTGACATCTCTTTACCACTCAATGGGGCTACTCAAGGTATTTTTACGTTTCAAGTTATTTTTATGTATTTTKATGCTTTAAATTAACATTGAAACTAATGTGGCTTGGGTTAGGTACTATTTCTATTTTTGAAACAGGATTTGCCAGTACCAGGTACCAGCTCGCACCCTGTGGAGATACCAACGAAGCTGCTAAAGATCCACGCGTTATGGCCAGAGTGGGAGACAGTGTGATTTACATGACAGATGGAGTCATCACTCATATAATGATTGAAGGCACAATTATAGAACTGAGTCGTTAATACTTCATGATTCACACTTCGTGACACTACGTGTCACGAAGATGTGAAGACCGTTTTTTAACTGATCTCGAGTTATTTTCGGATCTGGGATCTGTTTGAATTAAATGTATTTTTGCTTTAAACTGTTATGGAGGAGGATCTATATAAACAGAAGACCACTCCTAAGGAACGTTAGGTTATGTTATGTTATGATACACATTTCTGAATACAATTTGCTGTTGCATTATGTTACTTTACTATCATCTGATTTGAGTTAGTTTTCTGAGTAAATGGAGCGTGAAGTATACACAGTGTTTGCGTAGAATGATTGAGTAGTTCTGGTTGTTCCTTTCGGCGTTTGTACCTTTTGGTTGGGCCCGCCAAACAGGTTCAAGTCGCTACTTTTTCTCTGTCTTAGATTTAGTTTATTTCAGTGCTTTAGTATTTGCATGCATGTTAGCTTAGAGTTTGGGAATTAACTTGTTCAGGTTCTTGCTTAATTACTCTCTAACTGTATCGTTCCCAACACATTAATATCCTATACATTGATGGGTATTGTGGTCGATTCCTGTAGGATTTAAAGTGTGAATTAGAATAGCTCTGTTTCCAGTTTTCAATCTGAACTTAGATTAAAGTGAATGCGAGCTTGAATTTACTTTGCTTTAGTTAGGGTAGTTAGGTTACTCTGCTTTGTTAGGATAGTTGGATTATTTTTCTTTGTTAAGATAGTTAGGTTGCAGTTGAACTAGAGGAAGCTTCCGGTACCAGTAGGGTAAGTAGGATATTTCTTTATTTTTCCTGTAGACAGATTTAGATTTATTTTCGATATTTAGATTAGAAGAATTTTAGGAAGTAATCTTTCTGTTATGTCTTAGATAGAAATGGTGATGATAGATGATTAAAGGTAGTGGTAGATAGTTTTGTGAACTTACATTAGAGTAGGAATAGAAGCACCTGCACTTAGGCATAGCACTGTTTTTTGTTAATGAATTACATAGGAAATGATAAGTTTCAAGATAGTCATTAGGATTCAGTTTTTAAGAATGAGTTTGTGTTTTCTTCTAAGAATAGTCTTTAGATAGGAATTAGCTTACCCGCACATACAGTGTAGCAACTCTAAGTTTACTTTCCCTGGTTTGACAATTCAGTGTTTCAGGTCATTAAAATCTTTAATATAGCAGCCTGACATTTTTGGCGCCATTGCCAGGGAGCTGTTTAAAAGGTAAGTTAGATAGTTGTCTTGATTCGTTTTAGAATGCACTTAGTTTGGTGTGGTATGTTAGTAGGTTGATAATAATAGGAGCTGTGGAAAAAAGGGGTGAAAACCGACATATCAGTTATCACAGGTACTCTGAAACTCAATCTTTGTTTCTTTTCTTTCATTTAGTATGACTTCATGAGAAATAGAGATCCTAGAGGTAGATTTAGGAGAAATATAAAACCCCCAAATGAAGAAACCTCCACCCAAAAAGTGATAGAAACTGAGACTGAAATTCTGGCTGAGGAAACCATAGAACAAAACCTAGAACCAAGAAACACCATACATCAACAAACTCAAAATCCTGGTGATCCAGCCCTGGATGACACAGTTGATCCAGAGAAAATACAAGCTCTTCTCGGGAACCCTAGCTCTGTGGTTTCACAGATAACAGCTACAACTGTGGGATCAAAGGCCATAGGATCCTCAAAAGGACCAATAGGAGATAACACCTCTGATAAAAAGAATCCAGAAAGGTGGGATTTCACACCCTCACCAAAGAAAGATCGGATTGTATATACAATTATTGGTAACCCTTTTACCATGGGAGAAAGAGGGAGAGACTTACATGGGGAACTTCATATTGAAAATGAAGGTGAAGAACAAGCAGAGAATGAGTTAACACCAGAAACCACCTTTGGATTTCCTATTTTGGATTTAGTCCAGAATGTCAATACGAAAAATATCCCACTTTCAGCACTACCAACCTTCCATGGGAAAAATAGTGAGGACCCAGATGTCTTGATTTTTGAGTTCGACATCCTGTGCAGGAGTTATAACTATCTCCAGGATGCACATAAACTGAAATTATTTCCTACCACCCTGAAAGATTATGCATTACGTTGGTTCATGAGTTTAGGAGAATACAACATTAGATCTTGGGAAGATATGAAGGAAAATTTTTTAAAGAAGTACCAGGACTATTGTAGAACCAAGGATTCTCAGAATGACATCTTCAAAATGCAACAGCAAGATGAAGAAAGCCTTGAGGATTTTCTAGAAAGATTTACCTATACCCTTCAAAAATCTAAATATAATGATCTCCAGGATGAAGCAATCAAGACTCTTTT
>ML784863.1:362909-405662 GCA_009831015.1 Picea engelmannii | reverse complement strand
GCTATCAACAATACAATGCAGCGGGGTCCCCTTCACCCACATCTTTGAATGGAAAAGGTGCTCCCCCTCCTCAAGATCCTCTGGTTCTTCAGGTTGTATTGGTGAGGTCGCGACAGTGGTAGTGGGTTATGCATCAATTAATTATCTCCTTTTATTAATGTCTGAATCAAAGTCTGATTTGGCGCTCATCTCTATTTCTTTGAGCTCGACCACCAATGAGTTTTTCGAGCGACATTCATCGGTGTTGTGCTAAGTGATTTTGTGGAAGTCACACCACTCCCTAGTGTCCTTCTTCGTATTCTCGTTACGCTTCTTTTCTTGTGGCTTGGAATAGTTTTCTTAAGGTTGAATGCTCTCTAAGTTAGGGTTTCCTTTACCATACTTTGGTTGTTGCATATTTGCATACCCGAATTTTGACTTGTTCTACTGCTTAAATTTCTTCTTGATTTTGATAACACATCTATAACCGACTCATAGTGATGAGATGTCCATAAAATCCATTTCAGTTTGGATGTACCTATGTAGATCTCTGCGGTATTACAGAACCAGATGTCACTTAGAGTCTTTGATACACAACTTTGTGCGTAAGGTATGGAAGGTATTTGTGAACTCCAATAGTCTTTGGTCCCACTTTTGATGTAGTGTGATCCATCTCATGTACTAGTCATCATAATTTCCCATAGGGAAATATTTCTCCTTGACTGCATCCATAAAAAAATCCCAAGTGGGCTTAGCCCCAAATATTCCAGACTCCTATGTGGAAATTTTCTCCCAAATAGTTTTCCATCAATGTTTGACATGGAGGAGAGCCTTAATGAGCACAAAGGTGATCTTTTCTCTGTCAAAAAAATTATGGACAGAGAAATAACCTTCTAGAAAATTTAACCATTTTTCCAAAGAATCCGCATTGATTTGACCTTCAAATATGGGAATATCAAAATTAAATTGTACCTTGAAGGGGGTAGTGTCTCCAAAGCAACTGCTTGATGAAGATGCACCTATTATTGTTGGTGATCGTTGAATGATTTGGGAAAAGTTCTCCAACATCTCGTTTCTCTATTGCACGAGGGATTTTGTGAGCAACAACTTGATGGGATCTTTTGATCCTGCGTATATATTTTCTTCCACCATGGGAGGTTTCTTGGGCTGACAAGAGCATTTTTCCTCAAGGGAAACTAGCTCAAGACCCAACTCTTTGTACCTTGACCTCGTCGAGGACATGCACTAAGAAACGTCCTGCTATGATACCACTGATCCAAATTACTTTTGAGAATGAAATGAAGGAAAAGATATAAAAATGAAATATACAAAGATATTTCAAGATACAAAGAAACATTGAAATAAACATAGAGATATAGTAATGCACAATTTTGATTAATGAGAATGTACATAAATTGTAAAATTACAGAGTGAATGACTCGGTAAAATGGTGGCATCTTATCTCTGAAAAGAGATGTGATGGCCATGCTCATTCGAAATAATATGATTGTTATAATGAGGCTCCAAAGACATTTTTAACATAAATAAAATCCAAAACCCTAACCCCGAAAGAAGAAAATCCAACAAGTTTGTGGACCCCATTTTGGGTAGTTTGGTGTATCAACTTCCCATGGGTGTAACTTTGGCATACGATCTTCGTTTGGGGCACACAATAGCTCACTGGAAAGGTATTGATGATGAGATCCATTTCATAGGCTCAACCATACATATGGAGAACATTTAGGTGCCTTATAACGAAAAGACGTCGTTTAGGCCCTTAAAATGGCCCTGAAAGTTTAGGACCCGAAAAACTACTAAAAATAGTAAATTGTTAAAAAATGGTTTTGAGCTAGTTGGAATATGTGGGTGGCCACCGATATCCCCCTGGATTAATGGTCCATACTTAGGAAGAAATGGTCTCCATTGCATTGAGTTCCCGAGGGAGAGGGGGAAGCGCTTGTTGAATATAAACCTTGGTGAGTTGCTTGCCTTGCTGGAGAAGTTTCGTTGCTTGGCTTGTGGAAGGTTGTGGCGAATCTAATGTTGGAAGGGTTGGACTTTTTTAACCAGTCTGGATACATGAGATGACTATGTGCATAAGGAATCTTTGATCTTTGTTGCAATCTTGTTGACCTACTTCTGTTGGATATAAGGTTCTTGGACTAAGGTTGCAGTGGTTTCAGTGTCCTTATTTTTTCATTTTTCACAGATTGTGAAGAGGTTGAACTTTGCGGTATGAGAGATCAATTTGCGACATTGTTTTGTTGGTACAGTATTCAGAACTACCTATGGTATCCTATAGGGATGACCCCCTAGATTAACAATTTTTCTAGGGGTCGAGACTCATAAAAAACATGATGCCTCCACATATATGGTTGGCCTAATAGAACATCACATACTTCTAGTGGGGAAACATCACATAGTACCTCATCCTTGAAGGGATTGATGTCGTATGATAGGAGAAATTGTTGGATGACACAAATCTCTTGTCCCTGGCAAAGCCATTCTATGTTGTATGGTTGTAGGTGTGGTGTTGTCGGAAAATCCAACTACTTGACGACCTCTTCTGAGATGAGGTTCTTCTGGATTCTGCTATCAATAATAAAATGCAATAGGGTCCCCTTCACCCATATTTTTGAATGGAAAATGCACTCCCCCTCCTCAGGATCCTCTGGTTCTTCTAGTTGGATTGTTGCGATCATGACAGTGGTAGTGGGTTCTGTATCAATTTTTTTTCTCCTTTTATTAGTGTCTGAATTGGAGTCTGAGTCAGGGTGTAGATCTGTTTCTTTGAACTTGACCACCAATGACTATTTTGAGCGACATTCATCGGTGTATTTACAAGGGATTTTGTGGAAGTCACACCACTTCTGAGTGTCCTTCTTCGTCTTCCCATTACCCTTATTTTCCTTTGGCTTGGATTGGTTTTATTGAGGTTGACTACTCTCTGAGTTAGGGTTGCCTTTACCATACTTCGGTTGTTACGGATTTGCAGACCAAAATTCATATTTTTCTGCTGCTTAAATTTCTGCTTGATTTTGGCAACATATCTATAAGCAGATCCTAGTGATGAGATGCCCATAATATCCATTTTGGTTTGGATGTACGTGTGTAGAGATTTGAGATATTTTATATCCAGATGTCGCTGAGAGTCTTTGATACCCATCTTGGTGTGCAAGGTATGAAGGTATTTGTGAACTCCGACACTCTTTGGTCCCACTTTTGATTTAGCATGGTCCATCTCATGTACTGGTCATCATAATTTCCCATAGGGTAATATTGCTCCTTGACCGCATGCATACAAAAAATCCCAAGTTGGCTCAGCCCCAAATATTCCATGAGCAACAACTTAATGGGATATTCTTCTCCCACGTCTCTATTTTATTCCACCATGGGAGGATGCTTGGGTTGAAGAGAGAATTTATCCTCAAGGGAAACTAGCTCAAGACCCAACTCTCTATACCCTTACCTCATCGGGGACATGCACTAAGAAATGACAATGAGAAGCATGCTCTGATACCACTAATCTAGATTATTTTTTAGAACAAAATGAATGCAAAGAGATAACAATAAAATATAAAAATATATTGTGAGATACACACAAATATTGCAATGAACACAGAGATACAGTAACACACAATTTTTATTAATGAGAGAATGTAAAGAAATTGTAAAATTACAGAGTGAATGACTTGCTAGAATGGTGACATCTTATCTCCGAGAAGAGATGTGATGGCTATGATCATTCGCAAGAAAATGATCATTACAATGAGGCTGCAAAGGGTTTTTTAACATAAATAAAATCCAAAACCCTAACCCCGGAAGATTAAAATCCAACAGGTTTGTGGAACTCGTTTTGGGTAGTTTGGTGTATCAACTTCTCGGGGGCGTAACTTTCTCATAAGATGTTTGTTTGGGGTGCACGATATCTCATTGGAAATTTATTAATGAGGAATTTCATTTCAAAGGCTCAATCATTCATTTCACAATTATTGAGGTGCTTGATCGCGAAAAAACGTCGTTTAGGCCCTTAAATGGCCTCGAAAGTTTAGGACCCGAACAACTGCTAAAAGTAATAAATTTCCAAAGCACTGTTTTGATCCAGTTGGAATAGGTGAGTGGCCATCGATATCCACTTGGATCAATCCTCCCTTCTTAGGAAGAAATGGTCCCCATTGTGTTTATTTCCCATGGGAGAGGGGGAAGCGTTTGTTGAATATGAACCTTGGTGAACTGCTTGCCTTGTTGGAGAAGTTGTGTTGCTTAGCTTGTGAAAGGTTGTCAATAACCTAATATTGGAAGAGTTGGACATTTTTAACCAGTTTAGATCCATGAGATGATTGTGTGCAGATGGAATCTTTGTGCTTTGCTGCAATATTGTTGACCTTCTTCTACTGGATAGGTGTTTGGACAAAGGCTACAGTTTCCTTCTGTTCATCTTTTGAACAAATTGTGAAGAGTATGAACTTTGCGGTATGAGACATCACTTTGCGACACTATTTTTTTGGTACATTAGTCGGAACTACCTCTGGTATCCTATAGGGCTGACCCCCCAAAGTAACAATGATGCTATGGGGTCTAGACTCTTAAACAACATGACGCTCCCACATATATGGCTAGCCTAACAAAACACTTTTGGGCCACTAAAATACCATTATTTATACCATTTCTTGACACATATTTCATCCATTTCTACCATTCTTTATCACGTAATTTATCATAATTTATCATATAATTCCATTTTGTAATTATTTATGCTCTTGTGAGTAAATAATATTTGTTCTCCTTTATTTTTAACAAATTGCAGATTATTATGTATGATTTTGCTAATAATGGTTTATTAATGAATTTTTTATAAAATCACTCATGATTTTAGCCTCCAAGATCTCTTCCAGATTGCAGAATTGATTTTCAATTTATAATCAAATATTCCAACTCAAAAATCCATTGGAATAAGAAGTGACAGTTTTTCATTGGATGTTCAGGGAAACTGAAGAAGAATATTGAAAATACGAGACATGGGTTTTGTATAGAATGGACCAATTCAACGTCCAATGACACAGTTTTCCAAAATTCGATCTGGATTGAGAGAAACAGAAGGTTCTTTGAAGACGCTTTTCTCATATTTGTTGTTGTGGTCGTTTTCTAAATTATTCCAATTGTAATTCCAAACTCAACTTGTTTCAGCTCATTGATGATGGAGAGATCTTCCAAATTTGATATTGTTTATTCAGATTATGTAATCAATCCAAAATTGTAAAAGGAAATCATTTTGTCATTCATTTAGTTGTAATTTCCCTTTCCCCTCTGTATATTTAAATGGAAATAGATTAGAGGGAGAGGGGGGGCGGGGGGAATATGGAATTGATGAAAAATTATTGAATTTGAGGCAAAGATAAAAACTTTTTTTTAGTGTAACTATTTCTCTCATATATTTTAATGAATGAATATGTCCATTGAGTTTTGCATCTATTATTTGTAATTTGATTTGAATTATTTTCAAGGCAGAACTTCCAGGACTCCTTATTTCAACAATTATTGGCACCATCGTTTCAAGGGAAGATTGTCTCTCATACCCTAGTATTTATTAACATGCATTTTTTATAATTTGGGTATGTATATACTTGAGGCCTTATTTCGAAAATGGCTCCACTGGAAGTACTCTTATACGTAAGCATATTTTATTTTTCAATGTAGAGTAGGTTAGAGTAGAAAATAAAATAAGTACATAAATAAATTTATTTATAAAAAACATTTTGATTGTTGAAATATGTTGTGTAGATCAATATGTTTTGATTTATTTGTGTATGTAGACATGTTATACTGAAAATAATATTTATACAAACACTCATCATCATTTTGGAAAAAAAGTGTGTTTATCATATTTTATGGCACGCGGGCTTGAGAAAATTACTAGAAACATAGTCGATACAGTCATTTTTTGAAGGATCAAATGGGAATATTTTTAAAACCTGATTCTATCCTAAGTCTCCCTTGATTTCTATTTTCCAACCCAATTTGAATCGCTCAATTTGGATTTGAAACAAAAAAATTATGACCAAAACATTGACAAGGTGTCTAGTAGGCAGCTTAGGGACAGAGTTGGGACAGTCCATGTTTGGAGGAATAAATGACTATATTTTGAAAACATGTTTCTTTGGTGTATTATATTATGAATCTATTTTACAAGGAAATTTGAATCACTTGATTTCAATATCGCATGAGAAAGTTATGACCAAAATATTGACTGCCTATCGTAAATCAACACTCTTACAACTATGTTTTTCCGACTGTTCATTGGAGTATTTGACCCATTAATTATTCTTATTTTAAAATCTTGTTTCTATTGGATATATCTACATGAATTTACTTTCATATCCAATTCGAGTTAGCTCAATCCTCCATCAAATGAAAAATTTATTCTCAAAGTATCAATTGTTGGTCTAAGTTGGGAAATAAAAAAATAACTCTGTTATGCAGGTTTTTTTTGAGTAAATTTGATATACAATCACATGAGATTTTTAAAAAATTGTTTCTATTGGAGATATTTCTATAAATTCACTTTCATTTGGCATTGGAATCACTCAAATTGGATAAAAAACGAAGAAGTTATGATTAAAACATTGTTGGTCAGTATGGTTAGAGACCGCTCTCCCACAAGTAGACGCTCATTTTTTTTACAAGTCCCAGGAGAATAAAGGAGGTTCATTTATGAAAAAGTGATTCTTGAAGAAAATGTTAATAACATAAGGGAATTTCATCCAAGCACAATTGTTGTCCCTCGAAACAACATTGCTACACTTGAAATCACAACTGTTGCAACTTAAGTTATTTACTAATTTATTATTTTTCAATAAAATGTTGTTTATTTTCTTATTTCTCTTATTCTTTTGTGTCACAGGTGTTGTTTCCTTCAAAGTCACAGATGTTGTTCCTTCATAAAAATAAAAATAAATAAAAATGGGGAAGTTATTGAGTTTCATGTTGTTGCGCTACATCTATCCATTTTCTTCCCCAATCTTATCAAGTGTATGATTGCCTCAGATCTAATATAAAAATATCTTATGGTAAGTCTTGCCAAGAATGATTCACTATTAATTCCTCATTATTTTGTAAAGTGACTATGATTGTTGCATGACTAATTCTTCTCCATGTTACCTTGCTATTTTTTGGGAGGGATTGCCACAATCATGCTTGATACTTCATGTTCACAAGCTTAGAATGGTGGGTAGTTTTGTTGTTCATTTCAAAGGAACAATTGTTTCTCCCTTTGTTTCTCACTTCAAAGGAACGATTGTTGTTCTTTTTTCTATTCATTTCAAAGGAACGATTTTTTTCCCTTTGTTGTTCATTTTAAAGGAATGATTGTTGTTCCCTTTGCTATTCATTTCAAAGGAATGATTGATGTTCCCTTTGATGTTCATTTCAAATGAACGATTGTTGTTTCATTTTTTGTTCATTTCAAAGGAATGATTGTTGTTCCCTTTTTTTTTTTTTTTCAAAGGAACGATTGTTGTTCCGTTTGGAAACATTGCTATTTTTTTCAACATTTATGGGTTCTTTTTTTTTTCTTCTCCTTCATGAATGCGAAATATTTTTTAATGTTCTAGGTCCTCTTTGACATAATGATTGAGAATTCAATTTATCTTTCTTTATTTATAGACATAATATTATTTTTAAGGAATAATTATGCAAAGATGATTTCATCATGCCAACTTTCAACTTTCTTAAATTGTCAAGTCCATTTCGTAAATTTATGATGATTCCCATAAAATTGTATTTAAATATTTTCATCATTATCTAATGAAATGTTCCTCAACCTCAATCTTAGTAATGAAAAATATATTTGCCAATAGTAATTTGAAGGTTCTTAGTTTTTGAGAAGCAAAATTACCCAAGTTGAAAATAGTTACTAATTTTTTTTTACGCCATCCCTAGCTCTTAAGGAGCCGACATGCCACCCCATATATTAAGTAATCTTTTTTAGATTAACAATAAATATAGTTGAATTTTAAACACAAATAGTAAATTGAAGGATATGAGGTCTCATCACAAGCCGACCTACCATGATCATAGGTCCTAACAAAGTGACATTACCACCACTGGTCACCAAGTCAGGGTAATGGCCTTGAGTTGAAAACTGAAGGACAAGAGGTCTCATCATGAGCTGTCTTGTTCACTTTTGTTAGCTCCCATGAATGGAATTTCTATTAACTCGTTCTCAAGATAGGACAATGATCTTCAATAGACTTCTAAGTAAATTGAAATACTCTTGCAACTATGTACTTATTTCTAATAGATGGGACACTGGAATCTTAATGGGCTAAAAAGGCATCCCTGTCGAGGATATGGATGCACGCTGGCAGCAATGGCCATGCCTATGGTATAGAATTTAATTCAATACCATTATCTACTTGGTTACCTTGTTTTCTCAAAACTAATTATCGACAAAGATTATTGTTGCATATATAAGGTTTGCTAGAACTCATGGTTCTTTGGGTAATATTTCATTAGTTCTTAGATAATGATGGTTATGGTTTATATCTATTAATGTGTTATATATATTCACTTTACATATCAGGGGAGAAAACTTTTAGTATATTTGAGATTTGAAATTTTGTATCATCTAATCTATCATTCCCTTATTCTAGAAAGATTCATATCTTTCACCAAAGATAGTTGTTTTTCCCAATCAATCGCCATTTATTCATATTTTAACAACACTACTATTATTTTGGGGAAGAATAAAGAGGCCTATTTCTGATTATGAACACTAGGAAATTGATCGATCTTGAGAACCAAAGATTGAGATAACTAATTCTCATCGTTTTTGTGCCCATTGAAACCAAAGTTGATGGGTATAGGGAATGCTTTTTGTTCTCGTCATTTTTATCCTCTTTTATATTCCCTTTTTATCCATTATTATCACATAGAAATCTTGATGGAAAGACACCTAATCACTTTGGAAGAAGGAAACCTTGCTACACTTTATGATTACTTTCTTTCAATTTGCATGGCTTCCATCTTCCACATCACTTTCAACATCAACTCATCCTACAACAAATTCAACCAATATCAGTCCATCCATTTCATTCCACACTTTCATGGAGGTAAAATAACATAAGTTTCTGACTTTATTAAAATTTTAGGAGAATGTCATGAAATCACTCCTATTTTTAAACCATTATTTCCATTTCTTTACAACTATCCATTTTTCAAAAGACATCAAAGATTTTAGATTGGGGGAGGGTATTTTTCGTTTCTTTACCTATCAGGACAATGTCATTATATTCTTTCTAACCCATTACTATCCTTATTTATTCTCGAAACCTCCCTTATTCCTTGTTGTTATACACCAAGTAGAGGTTTCAACAGTAATTGTAGCAACCACCTCAATTTGTTTTCTAGTTGCATGAGGACATGCTAGTTCTCTAGTTTGGGGGAGGAGTTGTTATGCATGATGGATGTTTTCTCATTTCTTCCTCATTTAAGGCATACATTTTCACTTTCATACAGTGCATAAATGGATTTTTGGACAACTTGAAAATATCATTAATATGAACAAACCCAAAAAATATCAAGCTAAATCAATTTGTAAAATTTCAAAAATCATGCACTGTCACTTACAACCATTTTTGCTGATATCTTAAAATCCATGCATCAGATTGCTTTGATTTTCTGTATTGAGAAGCATTAATATCGTAGAAATTTTCTTGCAAAATTTCAGCAGGATCTGAAATTTAGGAAAAGTTTGTTGTTACTTATATCATATTTTTCTATAACTTCTGTTGGCCCTGGTTTATGGAAGGAAGCGAAGAACGAGGAAGAAAAGGTAAAAAGCGAGCTTCGCAGGAGACACAGTGGCTGTCACTGGGTCGAAGTGAGAAAAATAACAGAGAATATGGAGCGAAGTGAGGAAAAGAAAACCGTTGGATGATGAGATCGAGGATGACAGATCAACAAGGAAGATGGACCGAGGATGACTTAGGAAGTGGAAAAAGCTAGCATTAGATGCCTTGGAGCACCACGAGATGGAGAAGGAAAGACAGGCTAGTGAAGCCTGTAAAGAATGGGTCAAGTTGACCTAGGGTTGTAGACACATATGGTTTTGGTAATTAGGGTTTTGACACCTCGGTTTCGACCTAAGGTTGTCGGTGAGGGATTGTAATGTATAAATAGAGGTCGAGAGGACCTAGGTCAGTTTGGTACTATGGTTGAGCCTTCTTGTTGATTATTGTTCATTGAAAGAATATTGTATTAAGGGTGAGAGAAGTGCTGAGAGAGAGAGATTTCTAGTATTGTAAGATTTTCAGTTGGGTGCGTAGGAAGGGAGAGAGGAAGAGAGATGGAGAAGAGAGGATTTTCTGGCCAAGAGCGCAAATCAGAACTGTAATCTTTATCTTAATATATCATAAGCACAGTTCTGTGGACGTAGCTCTAAAGAGAGGGTGAACCATGTACATCTATTGTTGTGTGTGTGATTGACACTTTGAGCTCTGTTGTTGTTATATTGTTATCTACATTATTGTATTAGATCAGATCTATAACTGTGAAGGATAGATCTAGCTAGTGAATGGTAGATGCATGTTATTTTACTGTTCTAATAAGGACCGCTTAATATTCCCTTGGTTGTAGACATCTATGTCCTGGAACCCCCTCATAGCTGCTTTGGGTGAGATTGCACCTACTTCACAGGTGCTGCCAAAAGGGCCAGTAGCTAGGGCTTGTTGGTATTCTCTTGGAGCTGAACCCTGGGTCTGCCCTTGTGCCAACAAATGGTTCCATTGCCGGGACTTGAATCTTTTTAAGGGAATGTCCCATTGAAGACATTCAATGGGACATTGAAGACTTGAATGGTCCCATTGAAGACAAAGATTCAGAAGTGGGTAGAGGATCAAGAGAAGGACTTCGCTAAAGCCTAGAACAAGAACCCTAAAATAAGCACTGAAGATTGGATACAATGATACATATTCACCTAAATTCACGAGATCTTCTTTGGAGGAATCCATTAGGAGCTACATGAGTGGTTGGCTAGGTTAGTTGACACACAGTTTGAAATCAGATCTAGACCCCCTGTGGTTTGGACACTAGCATTGATATAGAAGGTTAAGAGAGTCGACAATGTTGTATCCAGAATAGTAGATCAATGGTTTGATAGTACCATCAGAGGTTATATCACCGAGTTTATTGTCGATAGAACATAATTTTATAGTCAAGCCGAGAGATACTTTTTCAAGGGACCCAGAGGAATATTTTTTCACTTCCTGAAGCTAAGAATCAAGATGCTCTTGCATGAAAACCACATCTTGAAGATACAATAGATTGATTGGACCTAAAAAGGCTAATGTTCAAGATCTTGGACAACGACAGTGACACATAAGTAGGACATACATGTAGTGGGAAAGTATTTCGAGAAGTTCACCTTGAGAATTTGTTTAAGCAAAACTACAGAGACAAAGGTTTCTATACTGGAGAAGAGGTATATCTAACTGACGAAGAGCATCCAGATCCCACTAGAACAGAAGAAGGGGAAGCTGAAGAACTGCGCCAAAGTGAGCTAGAAACCTCAGGAACTGCGCGAACCACTGAAGTAAGTAACATTAATCCTCCTATTGTCCCAACAATACTTAGTAGTCAGAATAGTAAGAACCACCAGAGTCTTAAGAGTACTATTACCAGTAGCCCAACATCTACTCAGACAAGAACCCTAGTCATCTTTATGGAAGATGAAATGAGACTCCCTGTCTTTAGAGGAGATGGATCTGAAGATCTAGATCAACATTGGTTTCTATGTGAGGCCATATGGAATATTAAAAGTATCATTGATGAAGCCATCAAAAGAACCCAGTTTAGCACTATGCTAAAGGACCATGCACTAAGCTGGTACATGAAACTTGTCCAAGGATTGGCACAAACTAAGCCCCCGAATGAGATCAAGAATGTGCTGATTGCAGAGTTTAAGAAACCTAAGTCAGAGTCACAATGTATTACGAAACTAAAAGAGATTAAACAAAAGGTAGTAGAACCTATTTGGGAGTTCGACTAGAGATTCAAGACTCTGACAGGCCAATTAACTTTCCAGATCCTTGACGAACAGAACAAAGAATGGTTCATCGCTGCGCTGTTACCACACATTAGAATCTCTTTGATGAAGAATAAGATTGCATCTCAAGAATAATCTTTGGAGATCACCATGAATCTTGAATCAACACCGATGGGAGAATCTAGCTTAGGCATTATCCAGATCATGAGTCAACTAACTAGTTTGTCTTTACAGATCGAGGACATGAAGAAAGATAAGGGAAAAGGAAAAAGGGAAGATATCTGGTGTGTAAGATGTAGATTTGAAGGCCATGATAAGGAACATTTCCCCTTATTTCATGAGTACTTGGCATCAGGGGCACCGAGCCCCTTAAAGCAATTTAACCTACCCTAGTGTGATGTATGCAGAAATAAGCATCACCCAGGTGAGTGCTACTTCATGCAGAAGTATGTCCAAACACCCACAAACTTGTATTATACATTCTGTAAATCAGTGGGGCATGATGATTGGGATTGTAGAGCATATGATCTCATGCATGAAAGGTTGAGAGACATATACAAGATTCAAGGCGAAGTACAACAAGAGGGAAACACTCCGCAGTACAACTCTCCGGGGAGAGGAAATTTCACTCCTCGCGGTGGCTACAGAAGACGAGGACGAGGAGGAGGTATGGGTCGAGGCCAAGGACAAATAATCTATTACAACTGCGCACAACTAGGACATTTAGCAAGGGATTTTCAGAATCCCTGCACAACCTGTAGTTACTGTAACTCCTTTGAGCATGTCATAGAAGAATGCCCTGTGCTGATGGCTAAACTTCAGGAAAGATGAGGACCCTAGCAGAACCCACAAGTTCAACTGATATTTGCTGAACCTCGCGGAGCAGACCCTAGAGTTGCTATTATTACTCGAGGAGGCACTGCTACAAGAGAAGACAAAGCATCCCAAGGAAAGACTAAAAATGACCACGGAGTTAGGAAAGCTACAAAAAATACCCCAACGTTCGATGCTAATAAAGAAAGACAGATATTCGAGGAGGCAAGAAAAGAGTTCAAAGGAAATCAAGGATCTTCATCAAAGAGACAACCAGAAATCAAAGAATACGGCATGCCTCGGGCATTTGATCCGTCTGCATCACCAACATAAGAGAAATAGGTAAGATAACTCATGGAATTATTGCACACTTGTGTTAAGTTGATTCAATATAAATGTGTTGTACAAGAATTACAAGATTTAATCAAGCAGTATGAACTAGGAAAAATAGACCCCTTATTGAATAGAGCAGTGCACCAAATTGGAAAAAGGAGAAGGATAAATAAATAATTACACTTGAATTCTTAGATAGGAGAGTATGAGATAGACTATGTGGTCCTCGACTTAGGATCAGAAGTCAATGTCATGACGAAGTAGAATTGGGCACTGATGGGAAAACCCAAGATGATATATTCCCCTATTAGGCTTCGCATGGCTAATCAACAAGCTGTCAGCCCATTTGGACGATTAGAGCATGTCTCAGTGGACATCGATGGAGTAAGAACCTTTGCAGATTTTGAGGTAATTGAAATTGTTGATGATAGTTTCCCTTACCCTACATTGTTAGGAATTGATTGGGCCTTCGATAATTCCACTGTTGTTGATTTAAAGAAAAGACACATGACATTTGAGAAAGATGGCTTTAGGGTCATTGCACCTTTAGATCTAGATGAAGGTCCACGATACACATAACCTATCAGAGAAGAGGACCATGCATTTGAACTAGAAAACATCTACAAATTAACAGCCAGACAATAGGATTATATCAACCCTACAGCTGACGAAAATATGAGCCGACGAAGTGACAACACATGTTCATCTGACTCATAAGAAGCACTGGAGAACTGGCAGAACTATATGTACGAAGTATCTACAAGAAGATGTGCTAGGATAACCAAAGAAGTTCACTGGATTGGCATAATAGTGAGTAATCTACCCACATTTGATGGGTTGAACCCCTTAGAGAACTTCTTATCAGAATTTGAGACAAGTGTACCAACACAACAAAGGTTGTTAGCAATGGAGGAGGCCATGAAATTCACCCCAACAAGATGGTGGGGGACACATAATAGCAATATTAGAGACTAGACACAATGCCGAACTTTGATGACAACGCGGTTTTCAGCACAAGCAGGAAGTTGTGAAGCACGATACATAGGTCGAAGCTACCCAAAGGACCATGTACGAAGCTACAAAGAGGCTTGGAGTGACATTCCTAGAGAACAATGGGTACACAGATTCTTCAATACACTAGATACCACCCCGATTAATTGGTACCTTCAAGCAGAGCTGCACCTTGTCACTTCAGAATGGGAAGGTATGATCCATAATTTTATAACCACCTTTTTGTTTGACAGTGAATTTCCTTCTGTAGATCAAGCACTACATATGGTGAGACAGAAAGTATTTGAGGAGGCATATGGCCTCCCTTTGGAGCAAGAAGAGGATGAATGGACTATGCCCCTCCAGAAACTGCAAACCTGCTACAACATTAATGCCGACGAAGACGATGACCCAAGGAAGGGGAATATTGTAGAAACATAAGGTCCGAGAGATGTGGAAGGACCAGGAGTTGAACTACCATTCATTGGATATATGATAAAGATAAATAAAGTCAATATCAGGACAGAGGAAACACCAAAGCTTGCTAATATCAGAGATTACTAGGACGTTGCTACCATTGACAAAATCACAGAATTATTGCATGAGTATCAGAACTTGTTCCCGACCAAGTTCACTGATATGAAGGGAATCAAAGGACCTATGGGTTAAATGAGAATACCTTTGAAACCAGACATGAAGCCAGTCAAGAAAAGACCCTACAGATTGAACCCGAAATATAAGGAAAAAGTGAAGATTGAGATAGACAGAATGTTGGAAGCAGGGATTATTGAACCTGTCGAAGAGTCAGAGTGGATTAGCCCCATGTTAGTGCAAGATAAGAAGACAAGTGAGATTAGGATTTACGTAGATCTCAGGAAGATAAATGATTCTTTTCTACATGATCCTTTCCATACACCTTTCACAGAAAAAGTGTTGGATAACGTGGGAGGCCAAAAAGTACATTCTTTTGCAGATGGGTTTTCAGGATACCATCAGATCTGCATCGCCAAGGAGGACCGTCATAAGAATACATTTTACACAGAGTGGGGATCTTGCCAATATACAGTAATTCCATTTGGAGTGAAGAATTCCCCAACCATATTTTCCAGGGTGGTGGTTGAAGCATTCAAAGAATTTTTGCATAAGTTTTTAGAAGCATACTTTAATGACTGGACTGTTTTTAGTTTGTTGAAAAATCATATTGAATGTCTAAGGCTAATGCTGGATAAATGCAAGCAATGTCAAATTGCTTTGAATTTGAAGAAGTGCATCTTCTTCTCACCATTTGGAGTATTATTAGGTGATATTGTATGCAAGCAAGGATTGTTGGTGGATCCATCCAAAATTGAAATTATAGTTTATTTACCACCACCTACATTAGTCAAACAACTGTGCACTACGCTAGGACATACTGGCTATTATAGGAAATTTATCAAAGGATATGCTCAGATTATTGTTCCAATGGAGAGGTTATTAAAGAAAGACTGTCAATTTTGTTGGACAGATGAATGCCAACAGAGCTTTGACACACTGAAACAAAATATGGTCACTGTGCCTATTCTAGTCTTTCCCAACTGGAGCAAGGAATTTCATGTGCATGTTGATGCATCTTCTATTGCATTAGGAGCAGTACTAGCACAACCTGGAGAAGGGGGCATTGATCATACATTAGCATTTTCCAGCAGAAAGCTATCCACAACTAAAATCAATTACACTACTATAGAGAGAGAGGGACTATCCATGGTGTATGCATTGCAAAAATTATGCCACTACTTGTTGGGAAGACACTTTAAAATGTTTACTGATCACTCCGCACTAAAGTACCTAGTCAACAAGCCAGTGTTGGGGGGGAGAATATGAAGATGGATTCTTCTATTTCAAGAATATGATTTTGAGATCATAGTTAAGTCAGGAAGAATGAATAAGGGTCCAGGTACCAGGTGCAGTTGAAACTGGGTACCAGACACAGAAAATACAGTCTACACAAGGATGGAAAGGAGGCATAAAGAAGAAAGTAAGGGATGTACTGCGTAGTCGAAAGTCAAAGAAAAACAAGAGGACTAGATCTCAAGTGCCTTGGGACAAGTCACAGGTGAGTGTCGGGGGCCTGTTGGCCTTGGGTTATGTAAGGAAGTGAAGAACGAGGAAGAAAAGGTAAAAAGCGAGCTTCACAGGAGACATAGTGGCTATCACTGGGTCAAAGTGAGAAAAAGAATAGAGAAGATGGAGCAAAGTGTGGAAAAGCAAGTCGTTGGATGAGGAGATCGAGGATGACAGATCAACAAGGAAGATGGATTGAGGATGACTTAGGAAGTGGAAAAATCCAACATTAGATGCCTTGGAGCACCGCGAGATGGAGAAGGAAAGACAGGCTGGCGAAGCCCAGAAAGACTGGGTCAAGTTGACCTAGGGTTGTAGACACCTAGGGTTTTGGTAATTAGGGTTTTGACACCTAGTTTTCGACCTAAGGCTATCGGTGAGAGATTGTAATGCATAAATAGAGGTTGAGAGGATCTAGGTTGGGTCGGTACTATATTTGAGCCTTGTTGATTATTTTTCATTGGGAGAATATTGTATTAAGGGTGAGAGAAGTGCTGAGAGAGAGAGCCTTCTGGTATTGTAAGATCTTTAGTTGGGTGCGAAGATCAAGTCCTGCAACTAGGTGCACAGGAAGGGAGAGAGGAAGAGAGATGGAGAAGAGAGGATCTGTTGGCCAAGAGTGCAAATAAGAACTATAAGATTTATCTTAATATATCATAAGCACAGTTCTGTGGAAGTAGCCCTAGAGAGAGGGTGAACCACGTACATCTATTGTTGTGTGTGTGATTGACACTTTGAGCTCTATTGTTGTTATATTGTTATCTATTATTGTATTAGATCAGATCTATAGCTGTGAAGGATAGATCTAGTTAGTGAATGGTAGATTCAAGTTATGTTGTTGTTGTAATAAGGACCGCTTGATATTCCCCTGGTTGTAGACATATTTGTCCTGCAACCCCCTCATAGCTGCTTCGGGTGAGACTGCACCTGCTTCGGAAGTGCTACCGAAAGGGCCCGTAGCTAGGGCTTGTTGGTGCGCTCTTGGAGCTGAACCATGGGTCTTCCCTTGTGCCAACAAATTCATATACATATGATTAAAAGTCAATGTGAAAATTGTTACAACTTCACCAACATTGTTAGAATTGAATAACTATTGTTTTTTGGGGAAGAAGTTTTTTATTTTATTTTTTTCATGAGCTGGAGTAAACATATGGTTATTGAATCACAACTTGGTTAATATAGAGGCATTGGGTTACATGAGGACATGCAACAAGTTCAGTTTGGGGGTGATGTTGGGCCACTAAACTACCATTATTTCTACCATTTCTTTACACATATTTCATCCATTTCTACCATTCTTTATCACGTCATTTATCATAATTTATCATATAATTCCATTTTATAATTATTTATGCTCTTGTGAGTAAATAATATTTGGTCTCCTTTATTTTTAATAAATTGAGGATTATTATGCACGATTTTTCTAATAATGGTTGATTAATGAATTGTTTTATAAAATCACTCATGATTTTAGCCTCCAAGATCTCTTCCAGATTGCAAAATTGATTTTCAGTTTATAATCAAATATTCCAACTCAGAAATTTGCTGGAATAAGAAGTGACGGTTTTTCATTGGATGTTTTGGGTAGCTGAAGAAGAATCTTGAAAATACGAGACACACATTTTGTGTAGAATGGACCAATTCAACTTCCTGATGAGAAGTTTTCCGAAATTCGATCTAGATTGAGAGAAATAGAAGGTTCTTCAAAGACATTTTTCTCAGATTTGTTGTTGTGGCCATTTTATAAATTATTCCACTTGCAATGGAAAACTCGACTTGTTTCAGCTGATTGATGATGGAGAGATCTTGCAGATTTGATATTGTTTATTCAGATTATGTAATCAATCCAAAATTGTAATAGAAAATCATTTTGTAATCCATTTAGTTTTAATTTCTCTTGCCCCTCTGTGTATTAAAKGGAAACAGATTAGAGGGAGAGGGGGGGAGRATTATGGAATTGATGAAAAATTATTGAATTTGAGGCAAAGCTAAGAACTTCATTCTGGTGTAACTATTTCTCTCATATATTTTAATGAAKGAAGATGTCCATTGAGTTTTGCATCTATTATTTGTAATTTGATTTGAATTATTTTCAAGGCATAATTGACTCTTTGGCAGGTGGGCCCACTGCCCTGGACGAGGTGATGCCTTGAACATCGAAACTAGTTTAGTTGTGTGCTTGTTTCTTTGAATTTAAATTTATGTTCCTTAAAACCAAATTTGTTTTCTTCAAGTAATTTGTTGGCTACTGTATTTTCCATATTTGTTATTTCCTGCAATTTCTAGATTTCATTTAATTTATTTCTCTAGATTAGCATTTGAATTATGTTGGGTGCAATAAGTTAAATTTCCAATTCAACAAGGAGTTGTTTACTGTAGTGTTGATTCAAGTTGTGTTATTAGCATAAGTCTCATTTCCTGTCACTTGATTTCTTCTTCTTGAATTTAGTATTGATATTTAAGTCTTGCATTTTATTTCTTGTTGAATGAGCTTGATAGTGTAGAACATTATCATGTAGGACCAATGTGAGTCATGGGTAGTTTATTGCATATATTTTACAGACTGCCTTGAAATAAAAGGACGTTACTCGGTTGATAATTAATGTACATGCGATTAGTTTTTTCTTTATTAAGAAATTAATTGTCCCCAAAAAACACCACAAACTTCCAGTGGGGCTACATCACACAATACCTCATCCTTGAAGGGATTGATGTCATATGATAGGAGACACTATTGGCTTACATGCATATCTCATCCCTAGTGAAGGAATCCAATGTTGTATGGTTGTGGGTGTTATGTTTCCTGAAAATCCAATTGCTTGACGAGCATTGCTGAGATGAGGTTCTTATGGATTTCGCTATCAACAATTAAATGCAATCAGGTTGCCTTCACCCACATCCATGAATGGAAAATCCGCTCCCTCTCCTTAGGATCCTATGGTTCTTCTAGCTAGATTTTTGTGGCCGCGACAATGGCAGTGGGTTTTGTATCAATTATATGTCTCATTTTATTAGTGTCTGAAGTGGATTCCGAGTTGGGGCTCTAATCTGTTTCTTTGAGCTCAATCACCAATGATTGTTTTGAGTGAAATTCATCGGTGTTGTGCCAAGGGATTTTGTGGGAGTCACACCACTTCCTAGTGTCATTCTTCATCTTCCTATTACCCTTCTTTTTCTGTGTCTTGGACTAGTTTTCTTGAGGTTGACTTCTCTCTGAGCTATGAATGCCTTTACCATACTTTGGTTTTTGCAGAGTTTCAGATCTAAATCACCTCTTTTTCTTCTTCTTAAATTGTTTCTCGATTTTGACAACTTATCTATAAACGACTTCCAATGATGAGATCTCTAGAAACTCCATTTCGGTTTGGATGTACATGTGTATAGCCCCACAATATTTTAGAACCATATGTCCCTTAGAGTCTTTGATACCTAGCTTGGTGCGCAAGGTATGGAATGTATTTGTGAACTCCGACACTATTTGGTTCCTTTTTTGATGCAATGTGGTCCATCTCATGTACTAGTCATCATAATTTCCCACAGAGTAATATTGCTCCTTGACCACATATCTAAAAAAATACTAAGTGGGATTGACCCCAAATATTCCAGACTCCTCTGTGGAAATTTTCTCCCAGTAAGTTTTCCACCAATGTTTGACATGGGGGAGAGGCTTAAGGAGTGCAAATGTGATATTTAATTTGTCGAAAAAATTGTGAACAAAGAAACAACCTTCTAGAAAATATAACCATTTTTCAAAGCATCCACATCGATTTGACCTTCAAATATGGGAATATCAAAATTAACTTGTACCTTGAATGGGGTAGCATCTCCAAAGTGACTACTTGATGAAGATATCCCTGTTATTGTTGGCGATCATTGAAGTATTTGGGAAAAATTCTCCAACATCTTGTTCGTCTATTGCGTGAGGGATTCTGGGAGAAACAACTTGATGGGATCTTCTGCTCCTGCATATCTCTTTTCTTCCACCATGGGAGGTTTCTTTGGATGATGAGAGAGGTTTTACTCAAGGGAAACTAGCTCAAGACCCAACTCTCTTTATCATGACCTCGTCAGGAACATGCACTAAGAAATGACAATGAGAAACCTTCTCTGATACCATTGATCCAGATTATTTTTTAGAATGAAATGAAGGTAGATATATAACAATGAAATATACATATATATTGCGAGATACATTGAAATATAGCATTAAACAAATAGATATAGTAATGCACAATTTTTATTAATGAGAGAATGTATAGAAACTGCAAAACTATAGAGTGAATGACTCGCTAGAATGGTGACAACTTATCTATGAGAAGAGATGTGATGGATACGCTCATTCACAAGAATATGATCATTACAATGAGTCTCCAAAGGCATTTTTAACATAAATAAAATCCAAAACCCGGAAGATGAAAATCCAACAGGTTTGTGAACCCTGTTTTGGGTAGTTTGGTGTATCAACTTCTCGTGGGCTTAACTTTGGCATACGATCTCTGTTTTGGGCACACGATAGCTCATTGGAAAGGTATTTATGAGGAGATTCACTTAAAAATATCATTCATACCTTCAATAATCATTGATGTTCCTGAGAAAAAAAAAACATCGTTTATTCCCTTAAAATGGCCTCAGAAGTTTAGGACTCGAAAAAATTCTAAAAATAGTAAATTTCCAAAGAATTATTTTGAGCTAGTTGGAATAGGTGGGTGGCCACCGATATCCACCTAGATCATAACATGAAATCAAAGAGATTTATATTTTATCATATATGAAGAGGAATTAACATTGGTTGGATTTATCCCTCAAATTTGAACATTGTGAGTGTGTTTTTTATATGATTGACTAGACTCTACAATGCTTGATAATATTGAATATACACATATGGGTTTTTACCTATTAATACACATAAAAAGTGACTTTAGAAACAATTGTTTTATGCAAATGTGCACCTTGCAGAATTCTAGATTTTATTTTTCTTGTTTGAAATTGATATTTTTGGCTTAATTTGATATTCTATCCTCGAGTTTCCATATGTTGGTGATGATCTATATCAATCCATCTATTAAATACATTTTTATTTTTCATTTTTATACATTGGCTCTTTTATCGTGTCTTTGCACCTTATGGAGCAATTGGTATTAGATCTATTAATATTCATCTAATTGTTCAGACTCATATAATGCCAGCACTCACAATAATAATTCATACAAAAAAACTTATTTTATATACTATGAAAGTAAAAGAGATTTCTTAAAAGGACGCACAATTGAATTACAAGAAGAGATTTGTGGAAAACAAAGAAGTATATAAAATAGAAGAGAATGGTTTTTTCATACAGATTAATGAATCCTTCAGGTAGGATCCTAGGCCTTCAAAAAATAAAATGGCCCATTAGGATCTTGGGAAGCCCCAACCTTCTACTCCAAAATTACCACTGCAAAACTACCACCCCCCTGCAAAATACTCAGTACTACACTTTTATCGTTACTAAGATGTTGAATTTGTAACTTCTTTTGTGCAACAAAAATCCAAAAATAGAAGTAGAAGTTGAGGTGGTTGAAAGGGATTTGAAATATTAGACATATGATAAAGATATCTATGACAAGAAGAATATGAGAGGGCCTATATATTATGGGTCTTTTTTATTTTCTAGGAAATTGTTTTTCCAACTACCCCACTTTTCCCCAAATTTATAAAGTTATTTATTCTTGCCATGCCCTCTAAACCAGTATTTACAAACTAACATTTTTATCCTCACTAACATTCCACTTATGGTCACTGCCTCTATTTCCTTTATGGGGAATCTTAGATATCATACTCTATTACTAGACCATAGCTCTAGCTTCGAATCATATCATATCCATTGTTGTAAAATTCATAAGGATAAACTTCCAAACCTACTTTATGAGCATCCTTGTTAAGAAAAAAAAATTCCTTTATCCAAAACCAAGATCACATTCAATATTTTGAATCTCCTATAAATTTATAATATTTCATGAACTCCTTATTGGAGAATTAATAGCAACTCACATAAATGATATGGTAATAGGAAGAAGATTTGACCAGACCAAGACAATAATAAATGGTCATTTACAAACCCATTACTATTATCTTGAGATAGTTTGCATCCTCATGGCACCATGAGTCATATTCAAAATGAAATATTTTATAATTCCACCCGTCCTTTGATGAAACCACTAGTAAATGGTCATTTACAACCCCATTATTATTATATTGAGATAGTTTTCATCCTCATGGCACCATGACTCATCTTCAAAATGGTATATTTTATGAGAAGAAAATACTCCCCTGCTTCTCTCTGATACCAGCTTGTATCTCAAAGAATATATCACCAGTTTCGGACACACCACTTTGGCCTCCCAGCGTCGAGGGCTATAATTAAATACTTTGATTCTCTCTTCCGTCTAGTCTACTGCCTAATTGAAGGTGGGTCTGCTGGATCTTTAACTGGACAAAGTGAATCTGGAACAGAAATATGTGCTATAGGTGATTGCTCTATAGCTGGAATTGGAACTAGAAATGGAACTAGAAATGGTATATTTTACAATGCTACCCTTCATTTGATGAACCCACTGACTCTATATCCATGATTCCAATGATTTAAAAGTCATCCAAACTCCCATAAGCTTACATAAGCCATCCAAACTCCCATAAACTTACATATTAAGAGTTGGAAAAAAATAAAAGGGATTTTCTCTTTATAGTTATGAATTGAATTTTTATTCTTGAGATATTTTTTGATTTCTTTATACATTCAAATCCATTTCTTATAGATCTTGACCATTTCGTAGAGGAAGCCACTAGTTATGAAAACAATCCCTCATTAGTCTCCAAGATTGAATCATGTTCCATCATGGATTGATGGCATCAAAGGTGCCATGAACATATTCCCCAAAGAGAACACTTAAATTTTTTCACCCTTTCAAAATTGGATCTAGAATGCATGGCCAAACATTGAAAATCCCTCTGAGGTGTTGAATAGAAACATGAAKATGGGAATTGGGCACATGTTTTCATGGATGGGACTACCTTTCTCATTTAATTGTTCTTSTTGGTTCAAATGTGCAAGGTGGCTAGACTAGGAATCCCAGGAGTTGCRTCTTATTTCATCTGGAGAGATTCTAAAAAAATAGTGTTGTATCATAACACACACGTGTGTGCGCATAGAGAGAGAGAGAGAGAGAGAGAGAGAGAGAGAGAGAGAGAGAGAGAGAGTCATATGTATGGTTAAGTTTAACATTTTGGTTTTCTAGTTGTGATTTTTAAATCAATTAAATCCATCTTACTTTTGTGTTATAATTTCACGATAGATATGATGCATTGATTCTAGTAACAATGAAAAATAATCAAGTGGAAGTGAATCAATGTCAATAACAATATACTGTGCAATGATCTAGTTCATTGAATTTAGCAACAATATAGTACATGAAAATTTGATGCATTGGTGTCAACCATGATATAATAAAAAATGATTTGGTGCAACATTCATTTCATGACACAGTGCAAAACAAACTAGTTCAATGTGAATATATCAATATTGGTATGCTAATGTGAGGGTGAAATATCACATTATATATAAAAATAGGATGAGAACAACATCCCTTAGATGGGGTGTCAACAGGTCCCACGTGCTCAACGGAGAGGGTGGAACCTTCTAGGCTTGTGTCGACCACATGACTAAAACCTAACATGCCACTATACTTTTAATTCCCCTTTATGATTAAATGTTGCATTCATTTCTGTGATCTTTGGACTCGATGCTCTAACATACCATTCTCTGCATTTTTTCTCGGGCGATGGAGGAACGACTCTGGCCATCACCTCTACACTTGTGCAACCCTCCACTTCAGATTCCTTATCATGTTTCCACTCCTCATATGGACCATTATGCCTCCTCCCTTCTTGTTGAACAACCCTCTGGTTTGTAACTCCCTATGGTTTTCATCTCCCTCTGGTGGCTTGTCTGGTGGCTCTATGCTCCCTTGTTCATTTTCTGTGCCTTACCAGCCTATGTTACACTGCCTTCCTCTCCACTCATTTTGGCTATGCCTCGAATTTGTGGGAAGAAAAAGAGAGGCCTTGTCTGGTATCATAACCAAGCATGTATGTCTAGTTGACCCCCTCCTATCATTTCTCCGTTGCCTAGCTCTTCACCCAGTCCTCTTCGGGTCATGATAGCCTTTCACCGCTGTCATCACCTTGTGATTTTTGTGTACAATGGTTTGACCTCCATGGTAACTATATTTTCTTTTCTCTTGGCCCAATCCAAGATTTGGCTTCTTCTTCACAACCAACCATGGTCCCCCTGACGTAGTTACCTAAGTGTTCTGTCCCCTTTCCACTACCCTTCATCCCCTTTCCAACACCCTTCGTTCCTACCCCTTTTGGCAGAACCCCCCACTTCCTTGGAAGAGCCTCCTGGATAGCTTCATACATGCACAGATTATGCTTCATGATCAAGTATTCACGACTCAATGACGATATTACATGACCTGGTTTTTTCTTTCAGAAAGTATGTGGATGACCTTCTCTTTTCGTTGGAAAAAATGGACATTGAAGGGGAAAGAATCTCTTCTCTTCTCACAACCCTACTCATCTCCTTGCAATCTCTAGAACCAACAACCTATGCTCCATCAACTTCAGTGGCTATCCTTGCTCTAGGTATCCAAGTGGCGAAAAAGAGCGACGTAGAAAAAGGTGACCATCAGCCCGCATGAGCGATGTCATGAGCACAGGTGTCAGCTCACACGCTTGGTTTTTTCAATTATTTTTGTTTCTCAAAGATTCCTCTTGGGTGGTATATGGCACCTTGCACAATCTTTCCAATTTGATTTTCCTCTCGGGTCAGTCTTGCACAATCTATTTTTGTCATTTAGTTTTTATGACAGGCTTGGCTAAATTTATTTTCCTACGAGGCGATTCAATTCATATAGTTTAATTTTGTTGATCTTATTGTTGAGAGACAGGCTAAATTGGTTTCCCTACATGGAAATTCACCACAAACAGAACCTTGGTATGTCAGATGATATTGTAATTTTTGTTTCTGAAAGGTAATATATAGATACTTGGTTAAAAAACAAAGGATGAGAACAAACATCATGCAATAAAATTCAAAATGCAAAAGACACAATACCCAAAATATGAGAAAATATAATGCAAATATAATGAATGTGAATATAAATATAGATGTAAAATGCTCACTAGTATAGATATAAAACATCATATAAATAGAATGAATGTTGTCAATTAGGTTTAGTAGGAGTGGTTGGGATGCATGATTATTATCCTCTCCACTTAAATTATATTGGATTGAATACCAAAATTACTATATTTTCAAGCCAATATAAAACCATTTTGAAAAACATGGTATTTAAAAAAATAAACATATAACATAATTGAAATAAAATTAAAAATAAAATACTGTCAAATATATCTATATATATAAACAAAYTGTATTCTTTYCATCTCTCATTTTTTCAACAAATTCTCTTTTTAACATATATGAGAGACCATTCTTTAAATAAAACATCATACCCTATATAATTCCAATTATAAATTATATATATATATATATATATATATATATATATATATATATATATATAATATAAAAAATAAAAATAAATATCAACTAAAAATTTCTAATAAAAACAACCACTACCTATATATTAAATCATTATTTTATTTTTATTTCCTCATCATCATTCTCACAATTACATATCAATTCTATATACTTCCATGTAATGTCATAATTACATATTGATTCTATATGTTTCCATCCAGCCCCTGTTTCTAATAAAAACAACCACCACCATAGATCAAATCATGATTTTATTTTTATATCATCGTCATCATTCTCACAATTACATATCAATTCTATATACTTCCATGTAATGTCATAATTACATATTGAGTCTACATGCTTCCATTCCGCCCCATTTTTAAGCATATTTCTAACCTATACATGATAGGAAAAAAAATCTAATATTAAAAAATTATATACAATTAAAGGATAAAATACTTTCATATTTATTAAATTAATATAACAAACAAATAAATTCAAAATACATCGTTGTTATCACATAATATCTATAATGAAAATCATTATCGTCAATCTAGGAAATGAGGATAGTGACATTGAGGTTCCATATGGTTAAATGCGACACCACATTTTTGGAAAAATATTGTACCACACCCGGAAGCCCACATGAAGTTAATATTAAAATAAAAAATATATATACCATTAATAAAGAAAATTCAGATTAAATAAATAAATTTATCATTTCATTATCCTACATAATTCATAAAAAAATATATTCAAAATGAACTACAAAATATTTGTATATAAAAAAGATCACCTATAGCATTAGTTAGTTAAGGTGATTTGTATGGCCTATAGCCCTCGTTCGTTAAGGGGCCTCCCATTGTTAAGTTAAGGTGGTGGTGGGTTTCCTGTTACCCCTCAAATTGTTAAGGTTCTTAGTTTGGTTTATCTTTCTCCATAGTTACAACTCTCTCTGTGTTTTTAATCCAGGCTAGCTAGGTAAGACCTCTCTTCATCATGATACCCGACAACAATGACAATAGAAACGGTTTCCCTCCATGTAACATCCCTGGCCACCCAAGTTAGGCCATGCTATTCTAGAAAACACTTTTATGCTCTTACACCACATTGTAACATCCCCAACATCCATCTGGGCCATGCCCCATAATATTTTCGAGATGTAATGCAATTAAAAACATATTCACACAGAGACTCTTGAGAAACTTTATATATATATAACTTAAATAGATAAATACATATTGTAAATGCATAGATTCATATGGAAATGAAAGTAAGCATATACATGCATCATATACAAGAAATGCCCGTAAATATAACACATAAATAATAATTTAGCATATAAATTAGCACACAATTGACACTTATCTTGATAAGAATATCACCAACTGCGTGCAGACCTTCCATGAACCTCCCAGCCTTAGACCACACTACTCATCACTCTCAGTAGTGGGTCACCCCTGAGATAGGACTAAACTCCACCCGGGTAAAGGGATTCCTAACCAGGATGTTGTATCATAGACAACAGGAAAGACTCCGTCACAGGTGCCAACTCAAACTAATAGCCTACAATCCCTCATTCCCCACATGCCTGTCCCACCCCATGAAGTGTGACCCTTCTCTGCTCAAAAGTCCTTCAAATTCCCCACTTCCTTTTCAGGATTCAACAACAGGCCAGACATGAAGTCTCAGAGCCCTGTAGCTGTAGTTTAGCACCTTTGTAAATCAACTTCCAACAATTTTCTCACCTTGAGATATTGCTCACGAGCTTGACAACCTGCTTCTTCAATATCCCACAGGCTTGACAACCCGCTTCTTCAATCCATCTCCCAAGCTAACCAGGTACACAAACAAGTATGGGTATGGATACAGGTTCAGGTACAATGACAGGAAGGTACGAAGGACAACTGAGTGAGTGAGTGAATGATCCTAGAATGATTGAATGGATGACAGAATGATGGGAAAATGAACTAAGTCCAAACTATATGTATGCATGTTCCCAACTTGACACTTGTCATGTTGGGAGCTACTTTAGCCCACTTGTCCCCATCCTTACAACTTAGGATAAAATAATTTTCCATACTTTATGATTTAAGGAATATTAATATAATATTCCTTTTTGGCTTAAGCTCCCTAGCTTAGCCCTTTTTCTTAAATTTTAGCCCCCCCTTTCCCTAACTAGTGGAGTTTAGTCCCCCATACTCTTTTATCATGGTCGATCTATGCACAATGATGTATTTTATATTAATGTAAAGACATATACAAAAATAGGCTCCCTGGCCTCAAAAGTGCGTGCACTTAAGTTATTGCACGCAGTATCCTGGAATGTGCACACTTCATCATTTTAGTGTGCGGTACATGTGCGCACTATGCCATGAAAGGTGCATACAAAAATGATATCAAACAAATCACTAGATTAAGTACATTTTCATTTTACCTTTACAATTGGGTTCGGCCCAGGGGTATTACAATCCCCTCCCCTTATTTATGCACTGTCCTCAGTACATTATGTACACATATACAACAAAATTTTCAAAAATCCTCAAAACGATGCAAGTATTATACCCACACTGCATCCTCATGCTCCCAAGTAGCGTCCTCAGGATTGTACTAGGTCCATTGGACCTTTACAATCCCTATGACTTGATTTTGGAGTTGTTTGATTTTTCGGTCCAGAATTTGTACCAGATGCACTTGGAAAGCGTCTTCTTTCTCCACTTGAATCACATTCCAATCATTTAAATGATTAGCATCAGGTATATATTTCTTGAGCAATGATACATGGAATACATTATGAACAGACATAGATGCATGAAATGCAATCATATAAGCTATTGGACCAATCCTCTCTAGGATTTCAAACGACCCACAATAGTGATATACCAACTTTGAACAATTTCCCAACTTCAAGGAACTTCTGTTGGCCTTCACTTTCAAGAATACATGGTCTCTCACTTTAAATTCCCTGTGAGTTCTTCCCTTATCAGCATAGTTTTTCTTTCTGTCTTGGGCAACCTTTAAATTTTGTTTTATTTTTAATATTTTCTCCTCCATTTCCTTGAGTAAATCTGGCCCAAATATTGTTGTATTTGCTGGGTTTTACCAGCTCACTGGTGTGTTGCACTTTCTGCCATAAAGTACCTCAAATAGGCTCATCTTTAGAGATGTTTGGTACCCATTGTTATAAGAAAAATCTACTAAGTGTAGGTAGTCTTTCCATTTTGATTGTTTATCCATCACATACATCCTCAACATATCCTCAATCAATTGATTCACCCTCTCCATTTGTCCATTTGATTTTGGATGATAAGATATGTTAAAATTCAATTTTTTTCCAAATCCATTAAATAATCCCTTCCAAAAATTTGAGGTAAATTTTGGATCTTTTTCAGACACAATTGTCTTCGGTATACCATGTAATCGTGAAATTTATTTCATATATATATAAAAAATGTTGGCTGCCTTGTGAGTGAGCTTAACTGGAATAAAATGGGCAGCTTTAGTAAGCTTATCCACCACTACCATGATAGAATCATGTTTCTTGTTTGTTATGGGAAGTTTGGTGATGAAATCCATTCTTACAACTTCCCATTTCCACTCAGGAATAGATAATGGCTATAGAAAACCAGTTGGGTGTCTATGATCATCTTTTACCTTTTGACATTCCAAACATTTGGCAATAAAATTAACAACTCATTTCTTCATGCCTAGCCAATAATATTGGCTTTTGACAACTGCAATAGTTTTCTGATAACCTGGGTGCCCAACATAAGGTACATTATACATTTCTCTCAATATCATATTTTTCAATTAATGGGAATTTGGTAGATAAATTCTTCCCCTGTACTTCAGAATTTCATCAGTATCTAGATTATATTCTTCAATTTTTTGTTGCAAATTACTTTGTTGTAATTTTTCTACTAATTCCTTGTATTTCAAATATAATTTTGCAACCTCCAAACTTTTGTCTTTCAAATATGATTGGTACATGCTAATGGTTGTAGCATACAATTCATGCACTCTTCTGCTGAGTGCATCGACCACTTTGTTCTCTTTCCCCTTGATATGATTTATATCAAAGTTATATTCACTGAGAAATTATAACCATATGCTTTTCCTAACATTTAGAGTTGGATGATCAAATAAATATTTCATAATGTTATGGTCTGTCCTCATCTCAAACCTTTTCCCCATGAGGTAGTGTCTCCATTTCCTCAAGGAATGCATTATGGCTTCCAACTCCAAATCATGAGTGGCATAGTGTCTTCCATGCTCCTTCAACTTTCTTGATTCATAACATATAACAAACTCATTTTGACTCAGGACTCCACCAAGTCCCTATTTATATGCATTCGTGAATACAATGAAGTCTTCATTTGGGTCTGGAATCCTTATTATTGGAGCACTTGTTAATAATTGTTTCAAGTGTTGGAAACTCTTTTCACAATCTAATGTCCACTGGAACTTCACACCCTTCTTTTGTAAGGAAGTGATTGGGTGTGCAATCTTTGAGAATCCTTCAATAAATCTCCTATAGTAGCCTACAAGGTCCATGAATGATTTGAACTCTGTCACATTCTTTGGCACTGACCATTCTCTATTGGTTTCTATATTCTCAGGATCCACTACTATCCCATCCTCTGAAATGATATGTCCCAAATAATGAATTTTATTTTGATAAAATGAGCACTTGCTCAATTTTGCATACAACTGATGCTACCTTAATACTTGTAATACCATCCTCAAGTGTTGTTCATGCTCTTCTTCTGATTTAGAATATATAAGAATGTCATCTAAAAATACAATGACAAACTTATCTAAGTATTCTCTGAAAATACCATTCATTAAACACATGAAGACATTTGGTGCATTTGACAATCCAAAGGGCACCACTATGAATCCCTGATGATCATACCTTGTTCTGAAAGTAGTCTTGTTGATGTCTTCATCTTTAATTCTTACTTGATGATAACCATACCTAAGATCAATCTTGGAGAATATTTTTGCATATTTCAGTTGATCAAAGAGGTCATCAATCCTTGGCAAAGGATACTTATTCTTCACAGTTACCTTGTTCAACTGCATAAAGTCAATGCAAAGTCTCAAAATCCCATCCTTTTTCTTCACAAATAAAACCGGGGCACCCCAAGGTGACACACTTGGGCGTATATATCCCTTCTTCAAGAGCTCTTCAAGTTTCATTTGCAATTCCTTCAATTCTCATGAACTCATCATGTATGGAGTCTTGGATACTGGAGCTGCTCCATACATCAAATATATGGAGAAATCAATGTCTCTTTTAGGGGGTAATCTTGGTATTTCCTTAAACACATCTTCAAACTCTTTTAGGACTACATAATCTTCAATATTTGACACCTTATCTTTAGGTGTCTCTTCCATATGTGCTGCAAATATTTGACACCCTTTTCTGTAACATTTCTTCAATTGAAATGCTGAAATTTCTCTGATGGTTATTGCCCTGGTTATGATAGTCTAGGATAGCATGATGTTGGTCCAACCAATCCATCCCAATTATATAGTCATAGGAACCTAAAGGCAAGATGTTCAAATCTTCCCCGGTGTTCATTCCATTCACGTCCATAAGACATGACTTAACCATCTCATTAAATTTTCTTTTGGCTCTGGTACCCAATTACACCAACCAAGATTTTTCATGCTTTCTTCTTGGCAAATGCAAACTTTCCACCATATTAGGATCTATATAACTATGACTAGCTCCTGAATCAATTAAAATAGAGATGGTTTGGTTATTGATCATACCTTCCACTTCAATCATATGTGATTGATACTCTTCTTGCTTGTTGTCCATGGCTGCATATATCCTTGGTACATTTCTTCCCATATCCTCCATTGTTTCAACTTGTTTTACATTGTTAACAATCCTCACTTTTTCACCTCTGTGTGGATACAATCTATTAACATATGATCTTGTTTACAACCCCAAAATTGAATAGGTGTTTTCCTTGGTGTTAATCCCTAAATAGTGGCACATTACCCCTTAATTGGGGAATATTACATTAGTAATGTTATTTATTTATGCCAGCTTGGGTCCATTCGTTGTAATTGTACCTCCTAGTATCCTATATATACCAAGGAGATATTTTCATTTGGAATCATCATGTACTTGAACATTTGTGTGGTGTAAAAGGAGGTTGCCCCCTTGAAGAGGATTATTATATGAAATTCTCTCTTTTTCAAGGCGTTGAGTATTTATTTTGAGGTTTTTCTATGCTATATTGATATTTGTTTCTTAACATATGCTATAAGAGCTCAAGGTCTTGGGGTTTTGTTGCTACATTTGAGACACCTTGGAATTTTTGCTATAATTTTTTTTCTACGATGTTTCAGAAAGAACCCATTGGAGGATATTTAGTAGATGAAGAAAGGTACGTTGGGTAAATATTTAATATCCTAATGCCTTACACTTTTGGAGATACAACCTATGTAAGATAGGGTTCTGGAATCATCTTGAATTGATTCATTGCAGAATTTTTGCTATAAATTATTTTCTGTAACATTTCAGCCCCTGAAATCCAGAGGTTATTCACCAAAATTAGTAAGGTATCTGTGATAAAAAAATCATTTTCTGGGGCATATTACATTTGTAGATACACCCTGTGGAAGATAGGGTATCTGACTAGTCTCAAGCAGGTGTTCCGAGTACAACAATCATAACTTCTTCCTAGATTATCCAAATTGAATGAGACTGGTTGCATTGGATAATGGACAATCCTTAGTATATTTGGTACAATTTTTAGAATTTATATCAATTATTTTGTGTGGGGCATGCTATGCAAGTGAGATCTCTCGGAAAGGCAAAAAATCAGCAAGTTGTGGGGAAGTTACCGTAAATTCCACTTGGAACATCCAATTTTGATTAGACCCGTGGAATTGCAGAGAAGAAATATCAGAGAACTACAAAAAATAAAGTTTCAAACCTAGAAGGGCCTAAACTTTGGAGATACAAAAGAATAAAGATTGTCTAGCAGAACCACCTCAAAATCAAGGTTTAAAAGTGATACTTCGCCAACATACCACCAAAAAAGGGAACTTATACACCAAATAAGCCTCCAGATAGTCCTACTTGGACTCTTGATGAAGGTGAAGAAATGCGTAGGGACATAAATGAATTACAAAAGAAGACAATGAAAAAAGATGAACTACAAGGGATGATGAATTCAACTGAAGCTAAATTGGAGGCAATAATGGATACTAAGATGGATGGTTTAAAAAGGGAGATCTTGGAAGGATTGAAAATTTTCCTAATAGAGAGGACACCTGAAAGTGAAAATGTATCCCATGAAATTCATGATGAGGACACAAGGACGATGAATGAAGAATGGAGAAACTCCAAATTTGGGTTGAAGAACAACCACGTTCCTAAGATCGATATGAGGAAGTTTGATGGCAAGGACCCAATCACATGGATACTTCATATGGAGCAATTATTTGATCTACATAATGTGTCACATACACAAAAGGTATGAATTGCTTCTTAATATTTTAAACCCGATCAATTTGTATGGTATCGATGGATTTGTTCTCGCAAATCACTCATCACTTGGACAATTTTCATGGAAGAAATGATAGCACACTATGAGGATACAAGGAGAAATACCTTCTTTATCCAATTGATAAATCTCAAGCAAAAGGGTTCAGTTATAGAGCACATTGAGAACTTCCAAATATTAAATATAAAGGTAACATACATTCCAGATGAGCACTCGATTGATGTATTCATAGGAACTTTAAAGGATAACATTCAACATGAGGTTTTCCTTTGGGAACCTAAATCATTGGAGAATGCATTTAGGGTGGAAAGAAATGTTGAAAGTAAAAATATGGCTATGGCTACTAGAAGGACCAATCCTAACATCTATCGAGAGAATAATGCTCCTTCTTCTAAAACACCTCAACCTACAAGGTTGGCACCTCAATAGTTGGAGGAAAGAAAACAAAAAGGTTTATTCTTTAATTGTGGCAGGAAGTACAGTAAGGGACATAAGTGTGGTGAGAAAAAAATATTCTACATAGATTGTGAAGAGGAAGAATAACTAGAACAAGAACAAGAACCATCTTAAGATAAAAACGTAGAAGCGATTTATTCTAAAGAGTTGACTCCCACAATATCATGCACAGGCACTCCTCAAACCCTCAAGATAGAAGGATGTATCAAAAAGAAAATGGTAATAGTCCTAATTGATTCTGGTAGTACTCATAATTTCATTCACTATAAATTAGCCAAAGCTCTCAATTGCTTTGTATATCCAACGCCATAGTTTCAAGTAATGATTGCAGATGGAGGAACTATCAATTGGTCAGGAAAATGCAATAAGATCAATCTTACTATGGGGGAATATGTAATGAATAGTCCAATGATTTCTATACCCATGGGTGGTGCTGATGTTGTACTAGGAATCCAATGGTTATAATCATTAGGAACAATGACTTTTAATTTTCAAGAACTTTTCATGAAATTTTCATTGGAAGGAAAAGAAATTGAGTTAAGAGGTATCACTGGGAAACCCAGTAAGGTGATAAGCTCTAATGGAATGGAAAAATCATTGAAAAAGGGGAATCAAGGTGTTATTGCACAACTATGCTCACTAGATGTTCAAACACCTAAGCCATCTATTCCCCTAGATCTCCAAGGGTTTATTGATAAACATTCCAAAGTATTTTAAGATATTCCCAAAGGTCTTCTACCCACTAGAAACCATGATCATGATATTCACCTAATTCCTGGGAGTGTTCCTCTTAACATCAGGCCATACAGATACCCTTATGCCCAGAAGAGTGAAATTGAGCATATGGTTGAAGAAATTTTAGAGGATAGCATTATTAGACCTAGCCAAAGTTCTTACTCTGCACCGATGGTAATGGTATTCAAGAAAGATGGTGCATGGCATATGTGTCCAAATTATAGAGAGCTCAACAAGATCACTATTAAATATAAGTTTCCCATTCCTATCATTGATGAATTGTTAGATGAACTACATGGATCAATCTATTTCACAAAGTTGGATCTCCATTCAGGTTATCATCAGATTAGAATGAAGGAAGAAGATATCCCAAAAACAATATTCCGAACTCATGAAGGCCATTATGAATTTTTGGTCATGCATTTTGGCCTTACAAATGCACCTTCTACATTCCAAGGGTTGATGAATTCCATTTTCAAGCCCTTCCTTCTAAAATTTGTGTTAGTATTTTTTGATGATATACTAATCTATAGAAAGTCTTGGGAGGATCATGTGCAACATGTTGACAAGGTGTTACCGCTACTAAAGGAGCAACAACTATATGCCAAACTGTCCAAATGTTTTTTTTGGGTGAAGGAGGTAGAGTATTTGGGTCATATTGTATCTCATGAAGGTGTCAATGTAGACCCTAACAATATTAAGGCCATGATGGATTGGTTGATTCCCAAAACATTGAAGAATCTTAGAGGATTTTTGGGTTTAACAGGTTAATACCACAAGTTTGTTTGGAACAATGGGAGAATAGCAACACCTTTAATGGAACTAACTAAGAAGGATTCATTTTCATGGAATCTAGAGGAAACTAAATCTTTTGAACAACTTAAAGAGGTGATGTGTAAATCTCCTGTCTTGACCACACCAGACTTCACAAAAACCTTTATTATGGAATGTGATGCCTTGGGAAATGGCATTGGTGTTGTCCTAATGAAAGAAGGAAGGGCTCTGGCTTTTGAAATTTGGCCACTCAAGGGAAATGAATTACACAAACCTATTTATGAGAAGGAAATGATGGCAATACTACATGCATTGAATAAATGGAACCCTTACCTAATAGGTAGGAACTTCAAGGTCCAAATAGATCATGATAGTCTTAAATAATTCTTGGAGCAAAGACTATCTTCAAAAGAACAACAAAAATGGGTGACCAAGATATTGGGTTATGATTTTGAAATAATCTATAAAAAAGGGAATAAATATGTTGTGGCAGATGCACTCTCAAGAAAGGATGAAGACATTGAGGCCTTTCTCTGTGATATCTCAATCATTCAACCTGATTGGATAATAGAAGCGAGGGATGAATGGAAGAATGATGAAAATGTGTGGACTCTTATTCAAAGGTTGCAGCAGGATTCCAGTGCATCAGATAAATTTACATGGAAAAATGATTCACTATGATACAAAGATCACTTATATTTATGTAAGGACTCCCAACACAAACACAAGGTACTATTGTAATTGCACACCTCTCTGGTACGAGGTCACTCAGGATTTTTGACAACCTACCATAGGGTCAAGAAGGATTTTTTTTGGGATGGCCTTAAAATTGATGTTCAAAGGCTTATAGCATAATATTTGGTTTTCCAACAAAATAATATGGAAACAATTAAGATCCCAGGTATTTTACAACCATTAGCCATCCCAAGTCAGTGTTGGGAGGAGGTTTCCATGGATTTCATCACAGGTTTACTGAAGTCTGAAGGAAAAAGTGTCGTCATGGTGATTTTTGATAGACTGACCAAGTACACACTTTTTTGCACTCTCTCATCCCTTCAAAGCCAGTACAGTTTCCATCACATTCATAGAGACAATTAAAAAACTACATGAAATCCCAAATATTATTGTAAGTGATAGAGATCCTATCTTCACTAGACATTTTTTGACATAATTATTTTCTTGTTTGGGTACTCAATGTTCTCATAGCTCATCCTATTATCCTCAATCTTATGGACAAACCGAGATAGTGAACAAATGTATGGAAGGCTACCTTCATTGCTTTGTCTCTGATAAATAAACACAATGGTTCAAATGGTTACCCTTGGCACAATGGTGGTATAACACTTCATTTCATACTGAAACAAAAATGAAACCATTTATGGCATTCTATGGATACCACCCTCCTCCCATCACTTCTTTTCTAAAATAAAAACCCAATGTTCAAGAAGTGGAAGATCACATCAAGCTTCAACAACAAGTTCTCCAAATCTTAAAGGACAACCTGACCATGGCACATAATCACATGAAAAAACAAGCTGATCAACATTGTAGTGAAAGAATTTTTGAAGTAGGGGATTGGGTGTTTTTAAGACTACAACCATACAAACAAATGTCCCTCAAGCAAGCCAAGAAGGATAATAAATTCTAACCAAAGTACTATGGTCCTTATAAGGTGTTGCAAAAGATTGGTACTATGGCATACAAATTGGAGTTGTCTACATCCTCACAAGTACACCCAATTTTCCATGTTTCATGCTTAAAGAAGGTTATAGGTGACAAGATCCCAGTTCAAACTATATTTCCAGAACTTGACGAGGAAGGAAAAATCATATTGGAGACTGAAGCCATCACTAATGCAGGAATTCTCCAGCTGAGGAATAGATCCATTTCAGAGTATCTCATTAAGTGGAGGAAACTTCCTACTAAAGATTCCACTTGGGAAGATGAGTCTTTTATGCATAAGAATCCGTAATTACTCAAGTGTTGTAGACAACACTTGTATGAAGGGGAGGGGCATGTTAAGCCCTAAATAGTGGCACATTACCCCTTAATTGGGGAACATTATATTAGTAATTCTATTTTATTTATGTTGGCTTGGGTCCATTAGTTGTAATTGTACCTCCTAGTCTCCTATATATACCAAGGAGACATTTTCATTTGGAATCATCCTGTACTTGAACATTTATGTGCTGTAAACGGAGGTTTCCCCCTCGAAGAGGCTTATTATCTGAAATTATCTTTTTTTCAAGGAATTGAGTACTTATTCTGAGGTTTTTCTATGCTATATTGATATTTGGTTCTTAACACTTGGCCTTTGACCCCCTGTCTCAATCGTTCTGGGTTCTCTAGAAGTTGGTTGTCCCTGAGGATCATTTATAAAGAATGGTGGCTTAGCTCCCTTTTTCCTCTGATCCATCTTGAATTTATTTTGTCTTCCCAAGATATTTGGAAAGTTGGCCTTGCTTTTTGCTGATCATATAGGCATTTAGCTCGCCCTATGGTCTCCTCCAATGTTTTGGGATCATCATATTGTATTTTTTCACCAACAGATGATGGAAATCTGCTCAAATACCTATGAATATTAATTGTCTCAACCTTGATGAAAGAAACATATTTCAGCAATTCTAAAAACCTTCTCTCATATTCATCTATGGCCATACTTCGAAGCTTGAGTTCAATTAACTCTTTCATTTTATTGTCATAGTGTCTCTTATTCAAGTATTTCTTCTCAAAATACTTCTTGAATTCCCTCTAAGTAACACTTTTCTCTTTAATGTGTTGCACCTGCACAAGCTAATCCCACCACATGGATGCCTTTCCCTTGAGTTGATAGATGAAAATTCTTCCTTCTCAATGAGATGAATAATTATGCAATTGAAAATCCTTTCTCTTGCCCAGTATCCATGTCTCTTCATATTCATCCTTCTTATGCTCACCATCAAATGTAGGAGGTTTGATTTTGTTCATTTCTCCTTGTAGCTCATCCACCCTAGACCTCTTATGATTCCTGTCAGGGGATGGAATTCAACTGATGTATTCCCTCTTATTGGAATTCCTCTGGGAGTGATGGTGATGTCTTCTAACACTTATTTTTCTTCTTTTCTCATCAGGAGACATGTGACCTCCTGATTTGCTTGAGCCAGTCTCCTTATCCAATTTATTTTCTATTTTGTTCAAGCTCTTTATTAACTTCACGTTGAAGTCCTCTTGCTTCTCCTTGTCTCTCATAAGAATTTCATTATCAACTTTATTTCTTTGGACATCCTTACGTAAATGTTTAATGGTCTCTACCATATTCATGTTTTCATCCCTTCCTTCTCCATGTCCATTAGAGTTTTTTCCTTCAATCCACAAATAGACATCCATCCATTTGATGTCATCTTCCTGGCTGTAAGTCCCATATGAATTTTCCATTTCTATGGACTCTATTCTGGTTATGATTTGATCTAGTTTTTTTTAACTCTGCAAAATGTGTAGCCAACAAAACTTTTTCAGGTTAACTGACTCAACAATTTCTTGAAAAAAATGAACCATTCTGGTTCAATAATATATTAGAATTATTTATTTTGATTTCCTAAAAAATTGAATTCCTTGATCAATTTTATGGGTGAACATTTATATTATACTATCCAACACCTTTCCAACGACTTCTCCCATGTTCAATTCCGAGTCTTGAGCAGAATGTTATGGTTATTTGAAAATTGCCCATTAATTTTTCTGTTCACACTTCAACTTGGTGCAACTCTGCACTGTAATTATGCATTTTTGCACCTAATCCATTGGATTTTTCATAGGAGCTCAATTGTGTTTATTAATATACATATTTTGGACATTATTTCCAAGTTTCACCTCTTTTTGGGTTTTGAGATGCTAGTTACAACCTGCTAAAGTTCTAGGCCAATTCATGTTTTTGGTCTAGAATGCTGCAGGTACCTTATTTTCCATATTAAACATTTTTAACATGACCATAAATTTAATTAATCTCTAGGAATATCTTCTCTGGTTCAATATGTTTCCATTGACTTCTCCTGCACCTCAATCTGATTCCATAGGAGAAAGTTATGGCTCTTAGAAGTTAGTTGGGTCTTAAAATTAACCCTCCACTATTTGTTCTGTAACTTTCTCATAAAAGCTTCGTTTGACAAATGGTTTACACCATTAGAAATCTCTCTTTGGGTTATTTTATTTGTGTTGAAAAGACAAAGTGTACCTTGGTAAAGTACACTCTGTTCTTGTGGCTTTTGAGTAGCTAAAAAAGTTGAGGGCCTAAAAAACGTGCTGCAAAAAGATGATGTTCAAACAATATAAAATGTCGCAGAAATTCGTTGGTTTTTTGTTGTTGTAGACCATCCCAACGAATTCATGTGCACAAATTCGAACCTGTATGCCCATAATTAGCATGTGTAGTAACACCATAAGGTAGTGCATGATCCGTGCACCTATAATCAATGTGGATCACTTCTTGATCGCGCCAATAACTAGTGCGCACTACATTTGTGTTGCGAGCCAATATCCACCACGCACAATTTTGGTTCATGCACTAATACTTGTTGCGTGCAATTTTGTATTACGCGCTAATATTTCTCACATATTTCACTCTACGAACTGAACCATGCCAAAGTTTAGTACGCCCCCACTGCACAACATCACTCCACGCGCACCATTAATTAAACTGTCGTGTGACAACATATACCCACATTGCACGCGCACCAAAAAAATTCCTTTGCGCTCTACCAATACTGCGCACACCATGCGTGCAATTATTATGTGTGTACACACAACGTGCACCTTATTATGTGTATGCATATTGCACGCCAGTATTACACATGCATGACTCAATCTACACCGCGCAATGCTAAATTTAGTGCGCACACCTGCATGGCAATATTTTTGTGCGTTGGGCCCAATTTTAGCGCGCACACCCACACACCAATATTTTTCCGCACATCGCCCAATTTTAGCATGGGAACCTACACACCAATATTTTTTCACAAAACGCCAAATTTTAGCACGCATGCACCCACATGCCAATATTTTTCTATGCGACGCTAAATTTTAGCATGCGCGCCTGCACGCCAATATTTTTTTGCGCGGCGCCATATTTTAGCGCACGCACCAGCAGGGCAATATTCTTCTGCACAACACCAAATTTTAGTGCACGTGCCCACACACCAATATTTCTCCACATATCACAATCTTTTCATGGCACATCATTCATTTTAAGTGCACCCACCTGCGCACATTCATTTTTATCCCATTAATTCCTAGTGAATTATGCTGCAAAAATTGGGGATTTTTCTAACTTTTTCCCCAATTTTTACCATAGACATTCTGCAACTATTAAATTTGTTCAATTTCACCCTGATAACACTAGTTCAACCTATGCAACAACAAATGTTTGTGGTTTGACATTTCTGGAACGATTTTTTCCCAAACTCAATTCACAAATTGAGAATTTTAATTACTAATCTCGCTCCATCTATGAGGATTCACTGTAAATTCAAATTCAACCAATTCCAGGTCTGAATTTTCTATAACATATATTAAATCAATAATATATCACCACTTGGCCGAATTTTCTCAATTTCCTATGAATTTAACAACATAAATTGATACTTTTTCCCAATTCCACACAATTGCTTCTAATTTTTACCATGGATGATCTGTAACTTGAGATTTGGCCACTTCTAAATCAATCCTCTGTAAAAATTCACTTCAACTCAACTTGCTCGGCCCATCCAGGCTCAGTGTTGAAAAATGAAGCTCTGATACCATATTGTAACATCCCCTACCACCCAGGTCAGGCCATGCTACTCCAGAAAACTCTTTTATGTTCTCACACAACATTGTAACATCCCCAAAATCCAACTACGCCATGCCACATAACATTTTCAAGCTGTAATGCATTTAAAAACATATACACACAAATACTCTTGCGAAACTTTATATATAAAACTTAAACAGATAAATACATACTGTCAATGCACAGATTCATACAGAAATGACAATAATCATATACATGCAACATAGACATGAAATGCATGTAAATATAACACATAAATAATAATGCAACATCTAAATTAACACACAATTGACACTTATCTTGGTAAGAATATCACCAACTTCATGGAGACCTTCCATGGACCTCCTAGCCATAGACCACACTGCTCATCACTCTTAGCAGTGGGTCACCCTGAGCTAGGACTAAAATCCACCCATGTAAATGGATTCCTAACTAGGATGATGTATCATAGACAATAGGAAAGACTCTGTCACAGGTGCCAACTCAAACTAACAACCTACAGGCCCTCATTCCCCACGTGCATGTGCCACCCCAGGAAGTGTGCCCCTTCTCTTCTAAACAGTCCTTTGGCTTCCCCACTTCCATTCCAAGCTTTAGCAACAGGCCGGACAGGTAGTATCAGAGCCCTATAACTATAGTTTAGCACATTTGGAAATAAATTCCCAACAATTCTCTCACCTTGACATATTTATCACGAGCCTGACAACCCACATGTTCAATATCCCATGGGCCTGACAACCCACTTCTTCAGTCCAACTCCCAAGCTAACCAGGTACAAAAACATGCATGGGTACATATACATGTTCAGGTACAGTGGTAAGAAGGTATAGAGGAAAATTGACTAAGTGAGTGAATGATCCTGGAATGATTGAATGGATGACCAAATGATGGGAAAATGAACTCAGTCCAATCTATATGTATGCATGTTCCCAACTTGAAACTTGTCATGTTGGGAGCTAGTGTGGCCCACTTGTCCCCATCCTTAGAACTTAGGATAAAATAATTTTCCATACTTTATGATTTAAGGAATAGTAATATAATATCTTTTTGGCTTAAGCTCCCTATCTTAGCCCTTTTTCTTAAGTTTTATCCCCCCCTTTTCCTAACTAGTGGAGTTTAGTCCCCCATACTCTTTTATCGTGGTTGGCTGCGTGCAACGATGTATTTTATATTAATGATAAGACATATAAAAAAATAGGCTCCCTGACCTCAAAAGTGCGTGCTCTTAAGTTGTTGCACGTGGTATCCTGGAATGTGCACACTTCATCATTTTAGTGTACAATATGTGTGTGCACTATGCCATGAAAGGCACATACACAAATGATATCAAATAACTCACCAAATTAAGTACATTTTCATTTTACATTTACAATTGGGTTCAGCCTCGGGGTATTACATGCCATGAACAAATGACATAAGTAAGTATCGAAATCCCCTTGAATTCCCCAGAGCTGGCCATGATAGGTTTTCTAGTAAAGGAGGAGCTTCATCCTTTGATGTTGGACTACCACAAGAACTCTTCCAACCCCAACATGGAAGACCGAAGGATCAAATGGGGAGAATTATGGAATGAGGAGGAAATTCACAACTCACCAAGGAGGGATTTACACAC
>ML784863.1:339331-358201 GCA_009831015.1 Picea engelmannii | reverse complement strand
ATTCTTTCAAATAAACCCTATTATTTCAAGCGAGCAACCTCCTTCCTAGCTTCCCTGAGATGTCTAATCAACCTTTTGAAGGTGTGATTTCTAGGTGGAGTGTTGATGTTAATCACCTCAATAGGATTCTTCATGATTTCACCTTCATCTTTCTGTTGTATAAGGGCTCTGTCTACCACCTCAACATGATTCTCAATGCCTTTTCCCTTATCTCTCTTCTTCTTCAGAATAGAAATCTTTGGTAGGAATTGTGCTTCAACAACCTCTTTGAGAGGTGATGATCTTGTGAAAGGCTTTCTGACTTTTGTGCTAGCTACTGAGGGAGAAGTAGAGAAATGCAATTTCCTTCCTTTTTTGGTTATGGCCTTAGTAGATGAAGAGTCTTCTTCTAATTCCGGTAAAGGAGGGGGTGAAAGGTCTCTCTCTAGAGAATGATAAGCCTCCCTCTCTATTTCTTCAACTTATTTGATGACCTCTTGGTCTTGAGTAGGGGCCTTACTTTTTCTTTTCTTGTTGGTTCCTACTAGAGAAGTACTAGTGGATGGAAAAGGACTTTGTATATTTGGCTGAGGAGTGGATTCTATGTCCAACTTCATGTGAGTAGAAACAATGAATTTCTCCCATGTAATGTTCCTCTTTCTCAATTCTTCCATAATAAACATTCTGATCAATCCAAAATGAAAAACACTAGTATCCACAGCCTTAGATTTGGCTTGGACTCTATAAGACATTTTCTCCACACTCCTCAACAAGTAGAAAGGGATAGTCATTTCATCTTTACTAGTAAAATGAACCAGAAGTATTATATGGTACTGGTATAACATATTAAATATCCTCTCACGTGTGAATTATCTCTGGATGATCTTTAACATCTTGTCAAAACCCTCAGCTAGATGACTTCTAGGACCTCCTTTGGACAAGTTTTCAGTCTGATAATACGGCTTAATAAAGTCTTTGGATAAGGTAGCATTCAAAGTCATGGATTTAAACCATCTATCCCCTATGTTAGGAATCCCTGTGGCTGATGCAATGGAGGCTTCAAACACCTCAAAATCTAGGTCTCCTACCTTTGTCTTAAGGCCATAAAAATGTGAGGAAAATTTCCTTGCCACCTCAGGATGTCCCCTCTACATGTTTTGGTAGAAATAAAGGTAACCCACCCTTTGAAAAACTTCTCTAACCATGGGCTTTGCCTCAAATAAGTGCATGTCTGCAGGTTCAGTTCTGACCACAGTGCCTCCCTTGTGAGATTTCTTCTTCTGAGGTGTCTCCATGGGTTAATATAGGAGATAAAAGTATATGGTGTAGATATAAAATAAAATGGAGGTAGACTTCAATAGGAGGTTGATAGTGAACAATGGTTGTTTTCCTAGGACTCTCCTCTAACTCACACTGCTTTGATGGCTTTAAAAAACAAGAGCAACAAATTTTTGTCACCTTGTTGTTTACAGATCTCAAAGCTAAGGAATAATAATATGAAGAAGGAAACCACTGCAAATGGTATTTGAAAACCAGGTAGAAAATCCTTCAATCCAAAAGTAGATGAAGCAGGGGAAATGCAGCGAAGTTCAGCAGGGATTTTGGGTACCGCAACGCGTGCACAAGGAATAAAAGCTTGCTTGGGAACTTCAACACTCGAGAGCAAGGTGAATGGGTGTCTGATAAATGAACACCAAGTGATAATGAATGCAGTTCTATGTGGGAGAAAAATGGATAGAGAGGTATGAAGGAGGGATCAATTTTGCAGACACAATTGCTACCAAAACTCCAAGCAACAAGTATAACCCGAATTTTCTATGAAGAGGAGGGAAACCATGAAATACCTGGAAGAGTAATGATAACTTGGAGCTTTGCAATTTTTTAGGATATCACCATGACCATCTCAGCTTCTTCATCCACCTCAGCAACCGATCCCATAACGCCACTGCCAAATGGTCCGAACTGGTAGTTTTAGCAGCGCCGAGTTTTGAACATTCAAAACTTGAAAACCGTTAACAAAATCATTAAATCAAATCCTCGAATGCATATTTTATTAAAACATGGTGCTGAAAACAAGGTAGACATGACCTTAGAAAAATGATAATGAATTATTGCAAGGAATAAAGGATAAAAAGTGCGCTACAGAAACTCCTAGTGAGTTGGTAACGCTTTTTTTTCAAAAATATGATTTGATCATTTTAATAGGACATAGGGACAACACGGCAAGGATATGAAGGTATGAGTGAAAAGAGTGACATTTCAAGTCATTTTGGTCATGGGTTGAGTCAGGCTTGGTGTCAAATCATGAAGTGAGTCATAACATAAGCTAAGAAATGAACCTAGGCCAAAAATCTATGTGAGGGTAAAAGATTGAGCTAACACTCAAGCCTTCATTTATTCAAGGTAACCTATGTAAATCACACTTAAGAAAATAAATCAAAAATTAAAATCTAAAGGCTTGAAAAAATTAAAACTAAGGGCTAAAAGACCCAAGGTAACTTAGTGTGATAACACGAGCCATCCATTACACTTAGCCAAATTTCAACATTTCACTGTACTCTATGGTGTCTTGATACTTATATAATTCTTGAAAACTTATCATGGCCTAGAGTCACAGTTTCATAGGATAGGAAGGCGCCCTACCACCATGAATCCACATCACCTACTACCTACAACCATTTCCACCATGTACCTAACAATGTGGTAGTACACATCATTATTTTTCCACATCAGTTGACACGTGGCCTCCACATCATGTTGATGTCATCATATGGAAAAGTACCCAACATTTTCCAATTTTTTCAAATTTCCACTTTTTAAAAACACCCAAATTCAAAATTATTGGCTCAACCATCATTGTAGTTCTGAAACCAAGATTAATAAAGCCAATTCTATCCTTGTAAATGTTGATTCGACTCTTGTACATGAAATTTGACTCTTCCTCATTGAATTTCCCATGAATTTCCACTACAGAAATGGGGGGTTTTCCCAATTTCACCATGGGCACTCTACAATATCCGAATTTCACTCAGTTATAAGTAAAAAAATCCCAATTTATGATTTAGAATTGGGGATTTTTAACCACGGTGCTAAATTTCTCAAATTGTCAGGTCGGTCCGGACCTAATTTTAGGCTGGCCAACTAGTATTTATAAGAGAGGATAGCACCTCATTTGGCATAACACACAACAAAATCCCTCTATTCAAGAGAAGAAGTGTGCAAGTCATATAGGGAGACACTACTGCAACTGGGAGGTGATTTCATTGAGGATCTTGGTATATCTCTTGAGTTCATCTTGGTTATGTGGTGAGCTACTCTTCCCTATTCAAGGGTTTTAGAAGGATCTTTTGCTTAGTTAGTTCTCTCTTGGAGAAAGGCATTGTTCTTGGTTTTTGAATCTATATTGAGGACGTTTTGTTGGGATTTTCCCCTAGAGGGTTTTCCCAGGGTAAATCTTGTGTATGTTGTGGATTTCATTCTTTCAGTGATCCTTTATATGCAGTTATTGTGCTAATTGATTAAAATTTTAAGAACAGTAATTTATTTAATTGTTTGAGGTGAAAATCCAACATGGTATCAGAGAAGACCAGAAAGAAGGATTTTTCATAGCACACAAGAGCTCGTTGAGAAAAATAAGGGAATAGGAAGACTCTCCTAAACCTATCACACCTTCTCCCTGGAGCAGTGTCTTAGTTTGGACAAGTTTCAAAAATTAGAGTTTATGTATAAACCCTGGAAGATGATGTCATCCACTTTTCTAAAGGACGTTGGGAAAAGTAAGACCATCGAGGAGCTCTCCCTGGGAGGGTGCATCTATTCCCTAGATCATAATTCCAAAATTTGAAGTTTGAAAAATTAGGGTTTCCTCATAAACCCTAAGTCAATACGTCAAGGCAGCTCCATAATCAACTTGGAGTAGAATTTGAACTTAGCATAGCGCACTCTCTGGTAATTCAAAAATCCTTCTTTGAAATTTTATTTCTTATCATATTTTATTCACAAGACAAGATGAATACCAACACTAAGATTGATGAGAAGCTTGAGGGTGTTGATAAGTTGTGAGCATGGAAGTACAGAGTGATGCTCATTCTAGAAGAGCATGACCTAGAAGGATTCGTTAAGGAGGAAGTTCTAGAACTAGGGGGATATGAGGCGAAGGAAAAACAAAATAAGATCTTTTTCAAAGCAAAGAGAATCATTGTAGATTCCATCAAGGATCACTTGATCCCATGCATATCGTCTTTGAAAAATCCCAAGCAGATGTTTGATGCCCTATCCAGATTGTATGAAGGTAAGAACATAAATCAGAAGATGACCTTGAGAACACAACTGAAGAGTGTGAAGATGTAGAACTCAGAAACGCTTCTGTCATACTTCATAAGGGTGTCATAGATTAAAGAGCATCTTGAAGCCATTGGAGACAAAGTAGAAAAATCCAAACTCGTAATGAACACCTTAAATGGTCTCCTAAGATCATGGGAATATTTCATTCAAGGAATATGTTCTATAAGGAAGCTTACGAATTTCATCAGACTATGGGAGGATTGTACTCAAGAAGAAGCAAGGATGTAAACATGAGAAGAAAAACTAGTTGATGATGATCAAGCCTTGGAAACACATGCAAGAAAAGAAAAGAGAAAGGGGGATCATTCACATTCCCACAAGAAGTCACACAAATCACATAAGGGCCAAAAGGAATACTCTAATATCATATACTTCATTTTTCATAAATTAGGACACATTGCAAGGTTATGTCCCAAATCGAAAGATAAGGTTAGAAAAGGAAAGTATAAGAGACATCATGCTCATGCTGCAAAAGATGATGAAACTGATGAGAAGAGAGATAAAGGAGATGAGTTAATTGAAGAGTATGTTTTTATTTCATCTCTTACTAGAACAATCACCCATGGAAGTGACACATGGTTTATTAAAAATGGTGCCTCCAAGCACATGATCAGATATAAGAACTCATTCTCAAATCTGATCCAGAAGGATTCGCCTCATAAAGTGAAACTAGGTGATGATTACCAGTACCCCATCAAAGGAGTAGGAGAAGCAGCCTACATATTGGATTCCGGAAAACCCATGAAGATGAAGGATGTGCTATATGTTCTTGGATTAAATAAGAACCTCATTTCCATATCCTCATTATATGAGAAAGTATTTAGAGTCACTTTTGTAAACGGTGAAGTACTTATGTGGCCAAAAGGAAAAACCATGGATGATGCAGTAGTGATTGGTTTCCAAGAGGGAGGCTTGTACAAATTGAAGGGACAATCAGATTTAGCACTTGTACATAATACGGTGAATCTATGTGAACTATGGCATAGTATATTTTCTCATCTACACTACAAGGGATTACTGATCCTAATCAAAATGGTGACAGGTTTACTAGAGATTCAAGTAAACCATGAATTCATATGCAAGGTATGTGCACAAGGAAAGAACGTGAAGAAACCATTCTAAAACAGTGACAACAAAGCAAAGGGATCATTGGACATAGTACATTTAAATGTATGTGGACCAATGTCAGCAAACTTTGTAAGTGAGTATGTATACTATGTCTCATTCATTGATGATTACTCACGTAAAACCTGGATTTATTTCTTGAAAAATAAAAGTGATGTATTTAGAAAATTCAAATAATTCAAATCTTTTGTAGAAAATATCTCTGAAATAAAAATAAAGACTTTGAGTTCAGACAATGGAGGATAATTCACATCCGATGAATTCATGACAATTTTCAAGGAAGTTGGGATTAAGAGGGAGCTCTCTACTCTCCACAATYCTCAACAGAATGGTGTGGAAGAAAGAAAGAACAGAGAAATCATGGAAGCAGTGAAAGMCATAATTCATGATCAAGAATTATCGATGAATTTATGGGAAGAAGAAGCTAGGACTGGTGTATATGTGTAGAACATGAGTCCCCACCAAGTACTTGGGAAAAAGACACTAGAAGAGATGTTTATAGGTGAAAATCCATAGGTCAKCCATCTAATAATATTTGGTTGTCCAGTATATGTACATGTCCCCAAGGAAAAGAGATCCAAGTTGGACCCTTCAAGAAAGAAGGGTATMTTTTTCAGATATAACAAGACATCGAAGGAATACCAAGTTTACATTCCTAGTCATYGACAGATTGAGACTAGAATATATGTTACCTTCAATGAGGATGAAAACTTTAATAGATTGTGACAAAACCATACAAATGAGGTTCATGATGAGGAACCTATAGTTCCTAGAGTTGCATATGTAGATGAAGGCACTCATGTAGTACCATAAGAACACATTCTAGAAGAACTTCATGATGTGGTAGAGCCACAAAGACCTATAGAGACAACTGCAAAGAAGATAAGTCCAGCTTGGGCTCGTGAGATTAATCATGATGCATAAAAGTATGGAGCCCCGGATGGATCTTTCAAAAAAAGAAAGAAAACAAATCCATATTCCAATTTTTGTAGCACTATTGAGAGACATAATTGATGCAGAGCCTACCAGTTATGAAGAGGTTGAAGAAAAGAAAGAATGGAAAGATGCCATGATTAAAGAGTACCAATCAATCATAAATAATTATGTTTGGGATGTGGTCTTGAGACCAAAGGAAAAGACATTCTTCAGTTCCAAGTGGATCTACAAGATAAAGAATGCATCAAATGGAAGCATAGAGAAGTACAAGGAAAGGTTCATGGCACGCGATTTCTCCCAGAAAGAAGGAATATATTATGAGGAGAAATTTTCTCTTGTGGAGAGATACACCATTCTTGCGATAGTTGTAGTGAAGAAATGGAAGGTACACCAAATGGACATGAAGACATCTTTCATGAATGGTGTGATAGAAGAAGAATTGTATGTGGAGAAGCCACAAGGTTTTTAGACACATGACATGAAGACACATGTGTCCAAGTTGAAGAAATCCTTTTATGGGTTGAAGAAAGAATTTAGAGCATGGTGTGGCTAGATAGACAGTTTGTTGATGTGCTTGGGTTTCACCAAGAGTGTTGTAGATTCAAACATTTAATTCAAGGTTGTGGATGGTGGATTTGTGATATTTCTATTGTACATGGATGATCTGTTTCTAATAGGGAATGAGAAGCTCATCACTGAGAGTAAGAGAAAACTTGGTGCAAAATTTGAGATGAAGGACTTAGGAATGATGCATTACTTCTTAGCTCTATAGGTATGGCAGACACCAGATGGGATTTTCCTTAACCAACAAAAATATGTAGTGGAGATCCTGAAGAGGCTCAAGATGTTGGACTGTAAAGCCATATCTACACTGATGGTGGCGAACTTGAAGTTGTTATGTGATACAACTTCAAAGACAGTGGATGCCACCATATATAGGTAGATGATTGGTTCATTGATGTACTTGATGAACATGAGGCTGTATATATGTTTTGCGGTGAACACATTGAGTCTGTACATGGTTGATCCTAGACATGTTCCCCTGATTGCGAAAAAACATGTGATGAGATACCTAAAGGGTACAATTGATTGTGGACTCAAATATATCTCAGATTGTGAGTTAAGACTGCAAGGCTACATAGATTCATATTGGGCAGGAAGTGTCACATATAGAAAGAGTACATCCAGATGTGTCTTCAGTTTGGGATCATTTTTGATCTCATGGATCAATAGGAAGAACACATGTGTAGTGCTCATTTCAGCTGAGGCAGAGTATGTGGTAGCGTGTTGAACTTGTGGCAAAGAAGTATGGCTTCAGAAGCTAATTGCAAGATGGTTTGATCTTGAGTTAGAGATGACATGTATATTTTGTGACAACCATAGTTGCATAAAGTTGTTAGAGAACCCAGTGTGTCATGACATGTCCAAGAAAATCAATATCAAGTACCATTTTATCTGAGAGATGGTACAAAAGGGAGCAATGAAGCTCTAGTATGTCCCTACCAATGAACAAGTAGCAAACATGTTGACTAAGCCTCTATCTGGAGTGAAGTTCAAGTACTTGAGAGACAAGCTTGGTGTGGTCCAAAAGGACTTTCCCTCATGAGAGGGAGTGATGTGTTATAGATGCAATTCTAGGTGCAACATAGTGTGGTGCAGTAACAACAAATTCATATTTGGTATCTGAATGTGGCATCAGTCATCCTAACCTCACACAAGGTCAGTAGACGTGGATCCTTCAGGGAGGGCGTCCGTTCCCAGCTTCATGAAGTGTAAACTGTGGATCCTTCTAGGAGGGCATATTTCCTTGATAGTTGGAGGGCTAACATGTTTGGTTGAAGGATGATTAGCCTAGGGCTAGTGGTTGGACTCTGGGTCAGATGATTCCTACTGTGGGGATAGATGGGTAGTGTGTGCAAATTACATTTCCTAAACCTCATGGTTATATGTCTGGTCTATTTTGGGCCAAAGGACTGGTGTGCCAACTAGGGGAATAACTTGAGGCTAGTGGTTGGACCTTGAGCTAGATATCTCCTAGTGAAAGCTAGATTCCTAACATTGTGTGAGCTAGAAGAAAGCCTCGCCATGACTATTGAGCCCACTGATGAGATGTTGGTAATGTATTGGTTGCATGTTATACAGTTGGAAAAATTCCCATGACATATAGATCTGTGAAATAACAACAGGACAATAACCAGGTATTCATAAGAGCAGAAGCAATGATGATGATCGTTCCAAGAAGAATACCCTCCTTGCTAAGAGGGAGTGTTAAATATTTTAGCATCAATGAAAGATATTATTATTGTATTGTAATTATTCATGTCGACCCTATTGTTCCCTAACAAAATGTCAGGTTCACCCAGACCTAGTTTTAGGTTGGCCAACTATTTTTTATAAGACAGACTAACACCTCATTTGGAATAACACACAACACAAGCCCTCTAGTCAGGAGAAGAAGTGCACAAGTCTTAGAGGGAGACACTACTGCAGCTAGGAGGTGATTTCGTGAAGGATATTTTTCTATATCTTGAGTTCATATTGGTTATGTGGTGTGATACTCTGCCCTAGTCAAGAGTTTGAGAAGGATATTCTTCTTTTTTATTTCTCTCTTGGAGAAAGGCATTTTTCTTGGTTGTTGAATATATATTGCGGAATTTTTGTTGGTTTTTTCCCCTAGAGGGTTTTCCCAAGGTAAATATTGTGTATGTTGTGGATGTCCTTCTTTCAATGATCCTTTATATGCAGTTATTGTGATAATTGATTAAAATTTTAAGAACACTAATCTATTTAACTGCTTGAGATGAAAATTCAACATGCAGACCTCATACATTCCTCCCATCCATAGACTCTACTACTCATAAATTTTCAGCAGCAGGTCACCACCGAGTTGAGACTAGAAATCCACTAGGGAAGGCTTCTTAGGCCAAACTAAAGTCTATCAAACAACAATTAATATCAATTCAAGGTGCTAACTTCTACAACTAGCCTAAAACCTCTCATTCACTACATGAATGTACCACCCCAGGAAGTGTACCCCTTCTCTTCTCAAGAGTCCTCTAACTGTCCGACTTCCCTTTCATGGCTTCAACAACAAGCTGAACAAAATGTCTCTAAGCTCTGTAGCTAATTTCCCAACACACCGAAAAACAATGTTCAACATTTCTCTCACCATAGGGACTACTCATGGCTTGGAAAGCCTCCTCTTTATATGCATATGAGTCTAAAAACCCGCTTCTTCAGCTCCAAAAATCTTGGTTTTCTTGTTACCTACAACTCCCCAAATATTTCTCCGTACAAGTATGAGAATGGCGATGGAAACATATGGATGGTAAGAGTGAATGGTCGAAGAATTATTATCAAGTGTATAGCCTTTAAATGATCAAAGACTGATGATGACATCCCTCAAAATCACTAAGTCTCCAATATAAGTATGGATGCAAGCAACATGACAAGCGTCACAAGAGTAAACACTTTTTCTCTCTTGGAAATATGTTTCTCTCCAAGGACTTAGGATAAAAACATCAACATGTCAAAACTTATGCTTGGAATATTTAAGGAATATTTTATTATATTCCTTGGCTTATCCCTGTAGATTAATCCCCTGCCTTAATTCACTTATCCCAGTTTCCTCTAGTGGATTTATAGCCCCCCATACTCTTCTTGTTTGGTTGGTCTGTAGCAGTGATGTATTTTATTAATAATCAACATATTACAATGATAGGATCGTTAGCCTTTTAGCATTCAGTCTCTCCAGCCTTGTAACCACACATACACTCTAGCCTAAAAACATATTTGCAATGGAACTCAAGCCCAAAATATCCTAGCTCACTACCCTATATGTACATTCACAAATTGGGGTTCAACTTAGGGGAATTAAACAACACATCACCTCCAATGTTTTCTTCTTGATTATTTTCATGTTGTCCATCTCCTTGTTTTCATTTTTGAGACCAACAATATTTCTTTAGGTGTCCTTTCTTCCTACAACGCCATTACTCCAACGTCCCCCTATATTTGTATCTACTCTTCTTATATTTCCCATGATTCGTTAGGCTCTTTCCTCCGTACCTTTGTATTTCTCTATTCTCCACATTCAAAGCATTACCTGATGTCTCACCTATGTTTTTCCATCTCATTTCCTCACTAAGGATAACACCATCAACAACATAAAACTTTAAAGTGTTTGAACCAGAGACAAAATTGCTCGCATGACCAAACCATTCTGAATTTTTGGAAATGAGCAAAAAATCGAACGAGCCCTAACCCCATCATCAAAGTTTACTCCTACATAAATTAACTGATCAATGATCATGTTAAACTCATTTAAATGATCAACAATATTCCCACCTTCTAACATATTCATATTACACAAAATCTTCATAAGAAATACGTTGTTTGAGGTTAAGGGATTTTCATACAATTTAGCTAATGCCTTCATTAGATATTTAGTTGTATTTTCTTTTGAAATGTTGAAATCCACCGATACTTCCAAGAAAAATTGTATTGTTCCTAGTGCCTTTTTGTCAAGAACCTCCCATTCTTTGTCCTTCATAATCGTCATCTTCTTTTCTATTCCTCCTGATGGTAGGAAAATATTTTTATAATATAGATAGTCCTCCATTTTCCTCTTCCATAGCTAGTAGTTTTGGCCATTAAACTTATCAATACTAAACTTGACTTTTTTTGCCATTTCTCCCATTCAAGCTAGGAACCATCCTTTCCTATGTGTTTATCATGCAAATAAACATTTGTCTCTAATACCACCTTTTAGGAATAGGATTATGGAGAAATACAATAAAATGAATAAAAATGAATACATAAATAATACATAAAAGAACATAATACAAGAGAGACATTTATATACATGGTTCACTCGATATGGGCTACATTCACAAAGAAATAACTAGTCCTTGTTTTATTTTGTCCAAAAAAATAAAGGGATAACACCTACATCACATCTGATGCAACCTCCTCTTTACTCTCTCACAATATCCTCTCTCAATCAAAATACTCTTTCTCATTGTATTAAATTCACCATTACAATACAATATATAGGATCCCACAACATTCAAAATCCCTAATCCATTGACATGTATTACATTACAACCTTAATTCATTAACTAGAGTTAGAACACCATGGGCTGAAAAAATGTGTGACAAAATCACCCAAAATGGATGCAAAAAACCACAAAGAATATATAACACACCCAACATTTAGGGATTGGGTTACAAACACAGTTGAAACAAGACCTATGAATGAGGGAGATAATCAGAATCCACAACCAACATTTTAATTGTGTCCATTTAGAGGGTTTTATGGAGAAAAGTTGAAAAAGTTCCCCAAACAACTCCACATTGATATCAATGATAAAATCAAAATCAACCTCCACCATTGAATTGTAATAATGAAATGATGTCTAGCATCAATTCTAATAGAGTCAACATAGTTGGAAGAGAACATGATGTTATTAGTTAATAAGAAAAATGTAATCTCTTTTCCCAATGCTTCAAGACCCTATAAATGTTTAAAAGGACTTCCATTCAAAATTAATAATTACAAATTATATACAAGTGTGAATAAAACTCCAAGAATTGAGACAATTGCTTAGAGGATTCACTATCCTTTTGCATGTCAAATGTTCTCCTTTATTGTATTTGTTTTTCTATAATTACATCTCTCATCCTTCTTACATGCACATTGGATTTTATATCAAATTGTAAGAGACACATATTCATAATTGGTCAAGGATTATAGTCATTTCCCCTAGAGCCATTTACTTTTATTCTAAGGTTTTCTAGTACAATGGTAAACTTTATTTTCACTAATTCCATCTCTTATTTCTCTAATGTAATGGGATTTTTGCCAATTAATGTTTATGTTGCAATATTGATGTAAATGACTCTATGGTGTAATATGATTATTATTATTATTATTATTATGTCTTATGAACTCATCAATAAAAAAGATGTATTTCATGAACAAACTAAAATTTTGGGGTTTTTTACCTCAAAGACAATTGTCATGGGTTCTTCATTGAATTCCACATGGGAATATATTTTCAAATATGAATGTCCAAATACAATGTCTATATATGAAAATCTCCTGATGAGATAATGATTCAATTATTCCTCGTGGCTCCAAGTGACACCCATAAGAAATTTCCATGACTCACCCAAGTAATAATAAATACTTTGTCCTATAAACACAAAGATCTCACATCTCATACATTTGTCTAACATGTGATTAAATTGTAACTTTAAATTAAATAATAATAACAATAATAATAATCAACTTTTAAGGTTACTTCAAGCCATACACCAAATTGGTGTATGAGACCTCCTTTGTGGGATGTAATATATCTATCTTATATATATATATATATATATATTTTAAGGTCACAACCAAGCCAATCACGGAATTGGTGTAAATTGGTGTCTAAGACCCCCTTGTTTGTGGGACAAGGGACCTGACAGGAAACTATTTGACTGATAAAGTGGTATACATACCCTAGCCCCCTTTGGATTTCAACCCATATTTTATGTATTCTCTAATTGCTAAATTATAACCTTAAATTAAATTATTATATTAATACTGTAAGTTGGTGTTAACATATATCTTATAATATGATATATATATATATATATATATAGATGAGATCTAGTTTGCTATGTCAAATCTATGTTTTTTTTATTTTCTCATCAAGAAGTAATATATCTTTGGTGATTGGGGAAGAAGATACAAATCCACACGAATAAGTTGAAGTGAAAAACCTTAGTCAATATTTTCTGTGAAAAACCTCATTGAATCTTTTCTGATAGATTTTGATTTATAAATTCAATCGTTTTGTCATAATTAGTGAGGGAAGGAGGATGAATTTGGACATGGAGACAGGGTCCCAAGCTGGGAGATATGACCACCATGACATTAATGTTGATGTTTTTGGCAATTCAGTCAATCAGATAAATAGAAGGCCTGCTGAAAATCAAAGGGAGGTAAAGGAAAAATACAATATCTTCTTGGAGGAAGTTAGTGTGAATCAAATGCACGAACGTTTGTGTAGTCGTCATACATATTGTTTTTCTTGTATGGCTAAACACGTTGAGGTCAAGTTGAATACACAGGACGGTGTGCCTAAATTCCCAGATCAATGCTGTAATTCTGAACTCACTAAAAACAAGTGTAAAAAATTCTTGTCTTCCAAATGGCTTGAGATTTTTATAAAAGGGTTGGAAGAGGCAGAAATTCCATATTCAAAGAGAGTATATTGCCTCTAGTTTCCTTGCTTGGCTCTGATGCATCAAGAATCTGAGTGCTTTGGGATTTTTCAGCATGCTGAATTCATTTTTGCATTTAGAAATGAATTCTTAACAACAAAAAATAGTGATTCTTGTAAATTTATTCACTAGATTCCAGCGAAAAAATCCATTTCGTAGAACAGCTAGCCAACGCCTTTAATTTATAGGTAGAAAGTTGTTTTTATTACTAAATTCTCTTAGATATTTATTTTTTATTAATATATAGAATTCATGATTGAAATTGTATGGGGTATGATGATTTATTTAAATAATTATCTCTCATACATATTGAAGAGAATTTGTTGGAAAAATGATAGCTCAATCTATTAAAGTTATATATATATATATATATATATATATATATATATATATATATATATATGGATGATTTTAAGGATGGATTTTTTTTTTCAAATGTAGAAACCTTGGTGAATCTTACTAATCCTTCATATGCCAACTGTAAATGTTTGGCGATATTTTTGTAAAAATATTCAAATTTACAAGGATTTTATATAGTTTTTATAAAATTTTGGCGATTTTTAAGGTAAAAGAATTTTATCCTATAGAATTTGGGCGAATCATTTTTAAAATAGCGAATCTCGTTTTTGGAAAAACCATGGAAAATTAGCCCATGAGCGAAATTTAGCCCCTAAAATCATCCATGTATATATATATATATATATATTTGTGTGTATTTTATTTTTCATATCTCAAATCATATTTATTATGTTTGTATTCTATTTTAGTTTTGTTATTCAAAATGTTCTTGCAATGTTTAAATAATAACTTTACATTAGGTGATTTCTTTGCATTCATAAGTCTTTCTCAACCCTTTAGTTATAATGAAGAAATTTAGAGGAGAGAAGGTGTTATTTTCCCTTTTTAATGGAAAGAAGGTTCCCTTTTTTCCCTTTTTTCCTTAAGAACGAAGGTGTTGTGAAGGTCAAGGGAAGGTTGGTACCGAGTAATCAAAGTAAGTTGACAGGCCTATAATGCAAAATATTACACAGATATCAGCCCTGATACAAACTGATTGCCCCCATCTTTGTGCTCTAAAAAGCAAATTATAAGACAGGTGGTGAAAGGAAATTCATAAATGATTGCCCCAACCTAGTCCAAGAGACGATGAAAGGAAATTCAGAAATGATTTCCCTCATCTCAACATTTAAATGCATGAATATATTCCAAAGTGGTGAAAGGAAATTCAGTAAAAGGGGCCAGATAACTTCACCGGGGTACTGAACAGGCTCGCTGGCAGTGAAGAAATATCTGAGATATCTGTAAGGATGTTATACATGAATATCACTCTACTCCGGTAACCAATTATTTTTAAAAACCTGATCTACGTCCCAAGTTCAGATGAGACTTACCAATTAAAAACCTATAATCTTCTTCTTTTGATGCAAGCTGATAGTCGCAAGATCTGTTGGGTCTCCTAGAACTGTTTTGATTGTCTTAAAGAAGACTTGAAATTAGTAGCGGGAAAGGGAAAGTCGTGAAAGGGACTACAACTAAGTTTAAAAAGAGTATCTGAGTTTGAAAAAAGATTTTCAAGGTAAAAAACAAAGTCTGTTTCCCCCTTCGATACCCTGTTCTCAGGAACCTTTTCGCCTGATTGAAGATATTGACTCCATTTACCCAATATTGGCACATGGTCTACTGTTCTTCCCACCTTACAAGAAAGCAGGATCCCTAGTTGGAGCCTATGTTGGAGCCGCCTTTGTTTTTCTAGCCCGTCACAAATTTCATTCTTAATGCTCGAAATCGAAAGATGGTTTTCGTATTTTCCCTCTGTGGTTTCAAAATCTCTGAAGCTTTATCACGCGAGCAACGATGATTATTGTACTCTCAAGGCGAGTCCTACCTTTCGTAAAAATGTTTCCTCTTTTGTTCTACCTCAGGATCTCGTAGGTCAGATGCTATAAATCACATAGTTCACATGTCTCGAGCTACAAAATGGCGAAATCGTTTTAATTTTTCACCCAGGGCAGTAACGAGGGTAAAGTTTTCCCTAAACCATGATTAAACGTCATCAGGTTTTCGCACCTCGGCGTTCACCAAACCCAAAAGTTTATTTTCATAGCCCCGATAGCCGAGAACACAAAGTCCTTATTTTAGTAACCTGTGTCAAGGTTAAAAGTAAAATCTAAACCATGGTAACGTTCTGTCGACAATTCGCCACTCGGCGTTTTCTTTTTTAAAAGTTATGTTGTCTAAGCCCCGACTCGCGAAATCACGATAAGGGTATGATCATAATTAATTAATCACATAATCCAAGTTTATCTTCCCTTTTAATTAAGTCGTATTATCGCGATCTCATGGTTTCGCAGCTCGACATGCAATCTTCCCGAAAACTTACCTTCGAAGCTCCGAGTCACAATACGGTGAATATAAATAATTACGAAATTAATTAATCTCCTAATCATAATTGCGTTTTTATTAATCAAAATCAATCATCGCAATTTTGAGGGTTAGAGGTTCAAAAGGATAAAGCAAAATTCCCGATACAACGAGTGGCGAAAGATTAATCAACGTTGGTAAAACTGGATTAATTAAGCTAAATCAATATATATCTTGTGTTTCGATGCTTGCACAATTTACAAGGTAGCCTTATTCCTTCCATACACCAACTGACATTTCAAACCGCCAAAATTTATGACATTAATGAGGAAATAGGGCAAATCGATGAATAAAGATAAGATTTTTATGGCTAAATTTATTTCTAAACATGATTTGACAGACCTGTTCTGAAAGGTACCAAGTTTTTGAATATATATAAGAGTTGTTATGCATTATAACAAATTCATTTCTACATTACGCAGAGCACATTTTATCGGTGAGCTGACTTCTGTATGTATACGTATTTTTATCACAGAAGAGCTAAACCAGGATCTCCCGTCATGGCCCCGTGAAAAGCATCCAAAGCCACTGTTGAGGTTTCGGGACAAGGCTCGGACAACGTTTCTGATACTTCACCTTGAAGTGTCGACTCTGTCCCGAACTGGTCTTTCATTTTCGATGTTCTACAGGCTAAATTGGTGGATTATTCCGATGATTCCAGTGACAATGAAAAAGATGATATAACCACCAAGTATAAGATCGTCATCCAGTCCAGAATGCACAAAGTAGCATCCAGGCCACGACTATTGCCATATTATGATATGGTCTGATGGACATTAGACCATGTGGACATACCAACTAGAACCATCATGAATGAGAAGAAGGTCACCATCGGGACTTTCAAGCCTGAACATCTGCAAGCCATGTATAAGTTTCCCACAGCATCCAACTTTACATATGGTGCTCAATTCTTAGACAAATTCAAACATAAGGAATGTGTGCAGTATGATAAAACCATGTCTAGCTTAATAAAAGATTGGGTTTCGCACTCTTTGAAGTTCAGGGAAGACAGTCATGGTATATATTCAATAGCCTCCTTAGAAACACAGTACACGTATGTAGCTATGATGACATGTAGATTATACGGGAGAGAGGACAAGTCACATTTCTTTCTTCCATGGGTGCCTCTAATATTTCAGGTCGTCGAAGGCTGTTCCTTCAACTGGGAGAAAATGTTGTTCGATAGCTTGACCAGTCGGGTCACAGAGTATCGGGTGCAGAAAGAGAGCGGAAAGACTTCTTCATTTTTCATGTCTGCATACATTATGGATGTCGTGTGTTTTTTAACACCATTTCCCTTAATGAGATGGAGTTGGACTCTAGCAAAGGATGAGCCCATCCAAATCTATCATTCGAAATTATGGGAAAACAAAGCGACAAATTTCGTATACGAAATCTTCAACTGGGTGATGGTGCCTCTGCATGTCACTATTTTCGGTCACCCGCCACCTAGGATCTCGGATAGTATAGTAACAAATCTGAGCAGAATAGATGACTGGTATGTAGAAGTTGAATTTTCATATCTCAGAGTTTTCGGGGCTTCTATTCCCCCGCATGCATTACCATTGTTCATTCCCGACAAGCTGGCTTGTCGTGAGGTTGCTAGACAAATAGTAATCGCCGGTATAAGCAAGGAGTTTAAGGGATACTCAAAGAAGGCATGGACACCTTTTACTATTCATTTAAATTCATATTCTTTATTATATTTTGGGCATGCCAAAGCTGAGGCAACATCCTTGGAAGATCTAAATTTGGTCCTCATTGAATACAAGAAGCACGATCTGCAAAGGGTCATTAGCAATCATTTGGCCAGTTGCGGGCTCAAGAGATTTGAGCACGAGAATTCACCCTCAGATGACATTTTCTGAGGCGCAAGGTCCTATGCCGAGATTCTAGCTCAGATACAAACCTTGGCACTCGAGGAAAGAGCCGATGCTCTGAAGTTCCAAGAACATCGACACAATTGTCTTCCCGCAGTGTTGCAGGGTGAGAGTCTGAGTACGACGGAGGTGAAACAAAATGATGCCAAAGGCTCTAAGGATGCGACTCCTGATCAATAAAAACACTAGGACGAGGGAAAGCAAACTAAGAGTCTGAAAGTAGAGATAAAGACTCCCGACCTGCCGAAGAAGCAGAGTCTGGTTACTACTATGGGAAAATCAACGAAGAAGATCGGAGAACCTATCACATCAGTTACTCCCTTGTAGTCGACTCAGAGAAATATTGATGCAGGATGGATCTTCAATGAAGAGTTGAGGCCTATAAGGGTAGAAGAACTCCCTCCAAATGAGTTTTTCTTCGATAAGAAGAGAAAGGCAGTGGTAAAGAGGGAATTCTATCAGGAAGGAGAGTCAATGTCCAAGAAATACAAAGTTATAACTGATGGAAAAGACAAGAGGAATGAACAATTCATGACTGAAATAGCAGGAACATTAAGAGCATACACCACAATGAATCAATTTTCAGTCGGGGTCTTAAAAAAACCAGCTGAAATGAAAGAATCGCCTCATCATGACCCTGGAAGCTAGACTAGCCACAACAACAGAGACTTCCAAAGACCAGGCAAGTGTAGGTATAGAGAAAGCAAGGTTGGCCGATAAAAATGAGATAGAGTTGCTCAAGACTAAGCTCGAACAAGTGCAGCTGGTGTGATCCGGATTATTTTCGGCACGAAATGAGAGCGGAGATATAATAAAGAAATGCACAGAGATATCGCGTATATCCAGTAATATAACAGAAATATATCAAAGATGCAACCATAAACACAGAGATACAGTAATACACGATTTC
>ML784863.1:319396-339281 GCA_009831015.1 Picea engelmannii | reverse complement strand
ATAAAATTTTGGCGATTTTTAAGGTAAAAGAATTTTATCCTATAGAATTTGGGCGAATCATTTTTAAAATAGCGAATCTCGTTTTTGGAAAAACCATGGAAAATTAGCCCATGAGCGAAATTTAGCCCCTAAAATCATCCATGTATATATATATATATATATATTTGTGTGTATTTTATTTTTCATATCTCAAATCATATTTATTATGTTTGTATTCTATTTTAGTTTTGTTATTCAAAATGTTCTTGCAATGTTTAAATAATAACTTTACATTAGGTGATTTCTTTGCATTCATAAGTCTTTCTCAACCCTTTAGTTATAATGAAGAAATTTAGAGGAGAGAAGGTGTTATTTTCCCTTTTTAATGGAAAGAAGGTTCCCTTTTTTCCCTTTTTTCCTTAAGAACGAAGGTGTTGTGAAGGTCAAGGGAAGGTTGGTACCGAGTAATCAAAGTAAGTTGACAGGCCTATAATGCAAAATATTACACAGATATCAGCCCTGATACAAACTGATTGCCCCCATCTTTGTGCTCTAAAAAGCAAATTATAAGACAGGTGGTGAAAGGAAATTCATAAATGATTGCCCCAACCTAGTCCAAGAGACGATGAAAGGAAATTCAGAAATGATTTCCCTCATCTCAACATTTAAATGCATGAATATATTCCAAAGTGGTGAAAGGAAATTCAGTAAAAGGGGCCAGATAACTTCACCGGGGTACTGAACAGGCTCGCTGGCAGTGAAGAAATATCTGAGATATCTGTAAGGATGTTATACATGAATATCACTCTACTCCGGTAACCAATTATTTTTAAAAACCTGATCTACGTCCCAAGTTCAGATGAGACTTACCAATTAAAAACCTATAATCTTCTTCTTTTGATGCAAGCTGATAGTCGCAAGATCTGTTGGGTCTCCTAGAACTGTTTTGATTGTCTTAAAGAAGACTTGAAATTAGTAGCGGGAAAGGGAAAGTCGTGAAAGGGACTACAACTAAGTTTAAAAAGAGTATCTGAGTTTGAAAAAAGATTTTCAAGGTAAAAAACAAAGTCTGTTTCCCCCTTCGATACCCTGTTCTCAGGAACCTTTTCGCCTGATTGAAGATATTGACTCCATTTACCCAATATTGGCACATGGTCTACTGTTCTTCCCACCTTACAAGAAAGCAGGATCCCTAGTTGGAGCCTATGTTGGAGCCGCCTTTGTTTTTCTAGCCCGTCACAAATTTCATTCTTAATGCTCGAAATCGAAAGATGGTTTTCGTATTTTCCCTCTGTGGTTTCAAAATCTCTGAAGCTTTATCACGCGAGCAACGATGATTATTGTACTCTCAAGGCGAGTCCTACCTTTCGTAAAAATGTTTCCTCTTTTGTTCTACCTCAGGATCTCGTAGGTCAGATGCTATAAATCACATAGTTCACATGTCTCGAGCTACAAAATGGCGAAATCGTTTTAATTTTTCACCCAGGGCAGTAACGAGGGTAAAGTTTTCCCTAAACCATGATTAAACGTCATCAGGTTTTCGCACCTCGGCGTTCACCAAACCCAAAAGTTTATTTTCATAGCCCCGATAGCCGAGAACACAAAGTCCTTATTTTAGTAACCTGTGTCAAGGTTAAAAGTAAAATCTAAACCATGGTAACGTTCTGTCGACAATTCGCCACTCGGCGTTTTCTTTTTTAAAAGTTATGTTGTCTAAGCCCCGACTCGCGAAATCACGATAAGGGTATGATCATAATTAATTAATCACATAATCCAAGTTTATCTTCCCTTTTAATTAAGTCGTATTATCGCGATCTCATGGTTTCGCAGCTCGACATGCAATCTTCCCGAAAACTTACCTTCGAAGCTCCGAGTCACAATACGGTGAATATAAATAATTACGAAATTAATTAATCTCCTAATCATAATTGCGTTTTTATTAATCAAAATCAATCATCGCAATTTTGAGGGTTAGAGGTTCAAAAGGATAAAGCAAAATTCCCGATACAACGAGTGGCGAAAGATTAATCAACGTTGGTAAAACTGGATTAATTAAGCTAAATCAATATATATCTTGTGTTTCGATGCTTGCACAATTTACAAGGTAGCCTTATTCCTTCCATACACCAACTGACATTTCAAACCGCCAAAATTTATGACATTAATGAGGAAATAGGGCAAATCGATGAATAAAGATAAGATTTTTATGGCTAAATTTATTTCTAAACATGATTTGACAGACCTGTTCTGAAAGGTACCAAGTTTTTGAATATATATAAGAGTTGTTATGCATTATAACAAATTCATTTCTACATTACGCAGAGCACATTTTATCGGTGAGCTGACTTCTGTATGTATACGTATTTTTATCACAGAAGAGCTAAACCAGGATCTCCCGTCATGGCCCCGTGAAAAGCATCCAAAGCCACTGTTGAGGTTTCGGGACAAGGCTCGGACAACGTTTCTGATACTTCACCTTGAAGTGTCGACTCTGTCCCGAACTGGTCTTTCATTTTCGATGTTCTACAGGCTAAATTGGTGGATTATTCCGATGATTCCAGTGACAATGAAAAAGATGATATAACCACCAAGTATAAGATCGTCATCCAGTCCAGAATGCACAAAGTAGCATCCAGGCCACGACTATTGCCATATTATGATATGGTCTGATGGACATTAGACCATGTGGACATACCAACTAGAACCATCATGAATGAGAAGAAGGTCACCATCGGGACTTTCAAGCCTGAACATCTGCAAGCCATGTATAAGTTTCCCACAGCATCCAACTTTACATATGGTGCTCAATTCTTAGACAAATTCAAACATAAGGAATGTGTGCAGTATGATAAAACCATGTCTAGCTTAATAAAAGATTGGGTTTCGCACTCTTTGAAGTTCAGGGAAGACAGTCATGGTATATATTCAATAGCCTCCTTAGAAACACAGTACACGTATGTAGCTATGATGACATGTAGATTATACGGGAGAGAGGACAAGTCACATTTCTTTCTTCCATGGGTGCCTCTAATATTTCAGGTCGTCGAAGGCTGTTCCTTCAACTGGGAGAAAATGTTGTTCGATAGCTTGACCAGTCGGGTCACAGAGTATCGGGTGCAGAAAGAGAGCGGAAAGACTTCTTCATTTTTCATGTCTGCATACATTATGGATGTCGTGTGTTTTTTAACACCATTTCCCTTAATGAGATGGAGTTGGACTCTAGCAAAGGATGAGCCCATCCAAATCTATCATTCGAAATTATGGGAAAACAAAGCGACAAATTTCGTATACGAAATCTTCAACTGGGTGATGGTGCCTCTGCATGTCACTATTTTCGGTCACCCGCCACCTAGGATCTCGGATAGTATAGTAACAAATCTGAGCAGAATAGATGACTGGTATGTAGAAGTTGAATTTTCATATCTCAGAGTTTTCGGGGCTTCTATTCCCCCGCATGCATTACCATTGTTCATTCCCGACAAGCTGGCTTGTCGTGAGGTTACTAGACAAATAGTAATCGGCGGTATAAGCAAGGAGCTTAAGGGATACTCAAAGAAGGCATGGCCACCTTTTACTATTCATTTAAATTCATATTCTTTATTAGATTTTGGGCATGCCAAAGCTGAGGCAACAGCCTTGGAAGATCTAAATTTGGTCCTCATTGAATACAAGAAGCACGATCTGCAAAGGGTCATTAGCAATCATTTGGCCAGTTGCGGGCTCAAGAGATTTGAGCACGAGAATTCACCCTCAGATGACATTTTCCGAGGCGCAAGGTCATATGCCGAGATTCTAGCTCAGATACAAACCTTGGCACTCGAGGAAAGAGCCGATGCTCTGAAGTTCCAAGAACATCGACACAATTGTCTTCCCGCAGTGTTGCAGGGTGAGAGTCCGAGTACGACAGAGGTGAAACAAAATGATGCCAAAGGCTCTAAGGATGCGACTCCTGATCAATAAAAACACTAGGACGAGGGAAAGCAAACTAAGAGTCTGAAAGCAGAGATAAAGACTCCCGACCTGCCGAAGAAGCAGAGTCTGGTTACTACTATGGGAAAATCAACGAAGAAGATCGGAGAACCTATCACATCAGTTACTCCCTTGTAGTCGACTCAGGGAAATATTGATGCAGGATGGATCTTCAATGAAGAGTTGAGGTCTATAAGGGTAGAAGAACTCCCTCCAAATGAGTTTTTCTTCGATAAGAAGAGAAAGGCAGTGGTAAAGAGGGAATTCTATCAGGAAGGAGAGTCAACGTCCAAGAAATACAAAGTTATAACTGATGGAAAAGACAAGAGGAATGAACAATTCATGACTGAAATAGCAGGAACATTAGGAGCATACACCACAATGAATCAATTTCCAGTCGGGGTCTTAAAAAAACCAGCTGAAACGAAAGAATCCCCTCATCATGACCCTGGAAGCTAGACTAGCCACAACAACAGAGACTGCCAAAGACCAGGGAAGTGTAGGTATAGAGAAAGCAAGGTTGGCCGATAAAAATGAGATAGAGCTGCTCAAGACTAAGCTCGAACAAGTGCAGCTGGTGGTTCGGGATGGTCAGATGCAAGCGAGCCAGCAAAAATATTTGATCCAGCAGCTGCAGGCTAGGGTAGAGATCGCCAAAAGAAAACTGATAGATATCGGGATGTTTCAGTCCCAGGCGATGGAGATCTAGAGAAGAGTCTCTGCGGCCCAACGAAATTTACTCGGCAAGGTAGAGGAGATTTGGGACAACTTCTTGCTGGTTAATCAAGTTTTGGAGAATTTAACTGCTAGAGAAAGGGAAGCTGGAGTAGCACGGGTCGCCTTCCAAGAGGCTGTGATAGCCACAAACAACAGGTATTCAGGAAGTACTCCCAGGTTCACCATTTCGGAGCAGACTAGAGGAAACATTCTATTAAAAGAATGGGAGCACAACATAGCGAAAGGCAAGATGCAAGCCAAAAGGATAACAAATTCCTTAGAAAAGGCCTTTAGTTCTATAGATGGAAATATTCTAGGCATTGATTCAAATGAATATGGAAAAAATCTTGATTGATTTAAAGGAAAAAGAGGAAAGAGATTCGACCGAGATCTCCTGAGTGATTATGGCGGACATAGTCCAAATAGACAAATGTATGATTAAACCAAGCGTGCAATTGTGCGCTATCGACATCATAGACATATAGATGGAAGATAGGCTGCCACAATTAGCCCGAGATTGTTACTCTTTTGAGGCCAACTGTCAAGCATAACTGTCAAGGATGATATCTCGGCTGGTTGAAAGATGTGTCACCTATATCGAGCACAGGTGAGGACAAACTTCTGGCACCAAGTGAAGACAGAGAAGAAGAAATGTAGTGATTGCTCTCCTCTCTATCATAACTGAAATTTTTGTAACGATTGAGATTTCGTCTTATTTTAAAACTGTATAAATATACCATAGAAAGAAAGAAAAAGGGCTGGACCTTTTTTTGTTGATTGTAACAGAGTTTTTACATTTTGAGAGTTAATACAAAGCAAATTTGAAGATTCTCAATTCCGTCACGACTGTGTTACGAGTTTGTTTTCTTGTATCTCATATTTGATTTCATTTCATATTCTTAACTTATGAATGCTCCGTTATAATTTAGTACGACCACTACTATAGCGAATGAATTTTGGTTTTCTATAATTGTTTACTGTTTTTCCTCTGTACCAGCTATTAGCAGGTGTAAGACCAGTCAACACTTTCAGAATTCTATATATATTTTATGCTTCATCGGATTATTTCCTTACAGTTTTCCTCTTCTGTTTATACGTGAGATTCTCCCTTGATAGGAGCCTTATTCGATAGACAACTAAATATTTTTCTCCCACCTCATACATTTTATTAAGATATAACTCAGTTACGGGAAAGAGCCTTTGATTTGCACCCCGTTTTATTTCCAAAACCATAAATTCTCTTTTATACGACCGAATTGAGATAGCACTTAATTTCCGTCTGAAGTTTTTCTTATTTCACGGTTCCTCCATGACCGTCCCTGTACCAACACAGCCCAATATCGAACCCGCATTATCAAATCAAACACACCTTGCCTTAAACCTTTTCGATACTATTCTTAAAACAGCTATTACCCGTGTTGAACTCGAACGTTCATGGGTAGCGATTGAACATCATATAACCATCCAAGAATAGTTGGAAGATAGACAACGCCAACGTAGAAATCTTCCCTAGTTTCCTTTGCTGAAGGTTGACGTTTCTCTCTTCTCCACCCTTTACCCACTTTCGGATGCCTAGACACTGTACTTCTAAGCCTTAAGTACAGACTCTGGAACAACATCTCCAATGAAGGCAATATCTATTTCTCGCTGGAAGGTTTCTCCTGTATTCATTAGGCCATGTTGGGCCCTTCGTTTCAAGAGGCAGAAAAGGAAAAAGTGTAAGAAGAAGATGAAAGAAAAATCGATATAGAGGATAAAGGAATACAACATGCACTCCTAGAAGCCGTGAAAGAGCCAAGTACTTAACTAGAGGGTGAGTCAAGGATTGTGTTTAAAACCTGTTGGGCCCTTAGTTTTTGGTTAGAAGTTGTGCAAGGAAGACTACAGTCCCAATTTTGGTCAAACACGAGTTGTGTAGGCCACAAAGGAGTTGGACAGTGGAGAAATCAAAGAAACAAAAAACCGTTGTGAAAAGAGACAACGCAACACCTACAAGTAAAAACAAGTTACAACAGAACAAGAACAAGAAAGTATGTGGAGTCTAAAGACAAAATATCCCACTCAACCTATATGTATGAGATGAATATTATTGTAAAAGAGTTGGGTGTAGTTGGTTGGTTGTTGGGTTTTTCCATAGAACGTATAGAAGGCATAGACAGAGTCAAGGTTCTATGATTGTAATTTGTATCAATTTTGGGAAAAAGTGTATATATATCTCTGATACATGAGTCTAGATCCAGAATATTGTAACAGAGTATTGATTTTATCTTTGAGTTTGTATCCGAGAATCTCTTATGATAATATAGAAGGAAGGGCCCAACAGGACAAAGGGAATTTTAGCATACATAAATGTGCCCCAAGGAGTAGTGAAAGTTGTTTTCTCTCTATATTCATGTAGGATAGAGATATTATTGTATCTTGAGAAGTCATCAATCATGTATATCCTTGTTGAACCAGTCACCCTCTGTAAAATATGTTCCATCTTAGGCAAGGAATAATTATCTTTCTTGGAACTTTTGTTTAAATTTATGAAATCAACACAAAGTTTGATTTCACCATTCATTTTCCTCACAGGGACTAGGTTGGCCACCCACTCAGAGTACCTTAAAGGTATTATGATATTATCATGAAGAAACTTCTTGACTTCCTTTTCCATAATAAGAAACAACATGGGATTTATCTTAGTTTCTTCCTAAATGGCTTGGTCTCATATTTCAAAGGAATTTTATGTTCAATCATGCGTGTATCATAAGTTTGTAGATATTCATATTTCAAAGAAAATACATCAACAAACTCCTTTAATAACTTCACATACTCAGACCTTTTCTCCTTTGATAATCTTCTAGACAACTTGACATACTTGGGATTTTCCTATGTACCTAAGCTGCATTATGTCACATTGGCTTCTTCATTTGAACCTTTAACCTTCACAACAACATAATTTCTATCAAAATAATCTCTCCAAAGGGACCAATCCTTTGGGAATATGGTTAATAGTCAATTGGATAATCTTGTGGTCTGCAATTTTGTTGAGGAAAATATCAGCATGAGGGCCTTTTATATCATCATGATCTTGATCAGTGTGAAGAGAAGAAAACTCTTCCACTGTTTCTACGAATCTCTTAATCTCAAGAGCATCCTCAAATACCTTCCAATGTTTGACATTGTTAGGTATAGAGGGTCTATACTTTACTTCCACATCATATTTGAGCTTGGGAGAAAGGGATCTTAAATTTACTTGCAGAAACAACTAAAGAATATGCCATAGCATTCTCTTCTCTTGGAACAAAAGAGATGTTAAAAGCTAAGAAAGATTTGTCAATAAGATCTAAAAATTAATTTTTGTAAGTCATTAATCTAAGATGTTTTTCTTGATACATATTTTTAACTTGATGCACAATTAGTTCATCATCTCCAAAAACTGCTAACTCCTCAATCTTCATATCTTTAGTATCCTTCAAACCCAAGACAAGAGCCTCATACTCTGCAACATTATTTGTGGTTTCAAAATCTAGTTTATAAGACAACGATATGTTTTCTTGATTTGGGAAATGAAAACCACTCCAGTACCAACACTTTCTTTAGAATAATCCCCATCAAAAAAATCTTCCAAACTGGGGTATATTGACGAGGCGTCTCACAAGTTTTAATAGGTTGTTTTCTAATTTCAATAGGTGATTGAGGAGCATCAATGAGTTGTAGGATACTGTATCCTAGATCAATGTCAACTGCATAAATTGGATGGTTTGTCGGATTTGCTTCATCACTAATGATGTAAGCTAGTTGTTCTTCCCTATAAAGCCTTTTGTTCTCTCCTCCAAATACAGGAATAGTGGCATATGAAAGGTCCATTTGTAAAGTTCATGCTAGTCTCTTAATCCAAGATCTTGACAATAGCATCCCAAACTTAAAGGGGACATCACCCACCACAATATCCATGACCACACTCTTCATGGGCAGTTGAAACAAGGTAACAAATAGGTCTTTGATCACTCCAAGTCATTTCACTTTTCTATAGTCAAATGAGTATAGGTAATGATAGGTTTTAGTAATTTCTTGACCTAGCTCATCCATGACAATTTTAGGCATAAGGTTATGTGATGCACCTGAGTCCATCAAGAAGTTGTGCAAAACTTTATCATGAATATTCAATGATGTGTAAAATGGAGGAGAAGAGTCATCCCTATCTTCTACCAAAGGTCCCAATATGATTGTTGGTTTATCATCTTGTAATTTCATTGAGTCTGTGGAATTGGAGGAAGATTCAGGTTACATCATCTTGGAAAGATACCTTTTAAAATCTTCATTTTTAATTAGTTCTAAAAATGGCACTGGAATTTTTATCTTTTGAATTTCATTCTCAAAACTGAAGGAAGAGGGAGATTTCAAAATCTCCTCAATTTATAGAACAGAGGCCTTATTCATTGTTTGATGGTTTTGTTCCTCTTTTTCTTTGCTGCTAGAAGCCACAACTTTAGAATAATTTTATGTTTTATTGGTTTGATCAGATGTACTATGGTTTCCATCTTTCCTTTTTGACATCAAGTTGTATTTATTTTGGTTTTCATTAGTTTTCTTCCCTTTAACCAATTCATTCAAATGACTGTCCATAAGAGACTCTTCATATGCAGGCCGAGTTTGATGAGGGGATGGGGATCTATTACCCAAACAATGAATTTATGGATTTGTTTCTTCATTCTTTCCTACTTCATCATCAACCATGTTATTTTGAAGAGGGGTCTGAACTTTTTGGTCCTCCCTATTTCTATGACCTCTTTGAAGGATATGTGGGGTATTATTTTGTCTCCTGAAATTTCCTATGTTACCAGTATCTTGTGTGTTTCTATTATTTTGTCTTCCCTCAAGCTTCATTTTTTCCATTTTAGCAGAAAGTGATTTAACCAGTTTTGTTAGTTCATCTACTTGAGGGTTAACACCAGAAGAATCAGAGGTTGAGGCTTCAACTCTATTTTTTCTCCTATCTCTATCATATTTTCCTCTAAGCTAATCAGTGGCCAATATATTTGATTCTACCTCCAAGGCTGCATATTGCATATGATCTAATGAGGTGGTTCTCCTTTCTCTTAATAAGAGGCAGAATTCAGGGTCAAATGCACTGGCATAATTTATCTTGGCAGAGGTTTTAGTAGGTTTAATCTATGTCAGAATTTTATTGTACATTTTATTAAGTCTCTTTGAAAAATATGAAACAAATTCCCCTTCTTTTCTCTTGAGTGACCCAAACTCTATAATATAATATAAGAAATCTTTTTTAGCACCCCAATGCCTCAAAAAATCATCATCTAGAGATTCAATTCTAGCAATTGATCCAGGAGTTAAACCCCTAAACCATTTTATATCCTTACCATCCATGCTTTGTACAAAATGTCTCATCCAAACATCCTCATTTTCAATATTAAGATTGTCATCATAGCGATTAAAAGTTGCAAGGTTCTCCTCAACAATTATAACCTCTTATCTTATAAACTTGGGCATGTGTTTAAGATAGTCTCCAATTGGGAGATCATTCATAGGTTGAGTTAACACAAGAGGAACATACCTAGAAGCCACTATGACATCCATATTATTTCTAGGAAGTTTTGTACCTTCCATAGGATTATGAAGAGGAGGATTATAAATTCTAGGAGAATAAGGAGGAGACTAGGTCTTGATAGGTACAACTTCATTATGAATGATATGTAGCTTGGGAGAGAGAGGAGTGTAGGATGGCGAAGTTTCAGTTTTAACAAGGAGAGGTTGAGTCTTGGAAGAGGATGGTTGAAATTCCAAGGGAATTGAGGTTCCTTCTTCTTTGGTCACAACAATTTTAAGAGAGGAAGGAGAAACCTAGGGTAGGAAAATCCTCTAAGCTCTCAAGTCTGAACCAACTTACAACATCAGGTGAGGCAAGAACTTCAAAACTTTCAAAACTTTCTTCTTTCAACTGAGGAGAAAAAGAGGAATATTCTATAGGGAAATATTAAAGAATTAAATTTCAAGGAGTTTCAACAAAAGGTAAAAGAGGATCACTAGATACAACTACTAGTGTTTTAAAAGTAGAATCAGGGAAATTTCTAGTAGTACTTCAAACAACAGCTGAAAATCCTTCTTGAGAAGCTTTTCCTTTATTGATGATCTTCTATGGGTCAGCTTTAGGTGTAGCCAGAGGTAAATGTGGAGTAGACCTCGAGTGTCTTCCTTTAGGAGCCACAACTGAAATAGTGGAGTCACCCGGTGAAAACTATAGTCTTCAATGTACTGATTACTGTGCACACTCAAAATCAATATTTATTTGTCACTCAATCCCAGGGAAATGTTTTCAATTCGTTCCCCAACAACGATTCCAATAATGTTAGCACTAAAATTTACACTTTGACTACTAAAGTGAAAGCTCAGTACCCATCAATAGGTTTATGAGGTAAGTCTTAAAATGTTGTGTCAAATGGATAAAACTCAGTCCAACAATGTTAAACCACATAAAATTATAGATAAATGCATCAACAAAAGAGGTTTTGTCTAACTTAGATCAGGGCTTTAAGTATAAATGTGGATATAAGGAAGACTTTAGTGAGAAAATTGAAGTAATTCTACCATTAGAATCAGGCTTGACCAGTAGACAAAGTAAGGAAAAGCTTTAGATACAAGAACTTCTTAAATTAAAGCTAAAAATTCTCAGAAAATTTATAACAACGTCATAATAAAACATTCATTGCAATACAACTATAAAAAATCAATTGAATCATTCAATGAAAATAAATTTCAGAGTGAGAGAGAAACAAGATGGCAAGAGAGAAACTGACTTTCATTTGACAAAAATTCATCAAGTTTGATACATCAAACCAGAGTAGGCTTTGTTACATCAATATCACCAAAAGGAGTTTTTTACATCAACCATTCCAACCTATACAATGACTTCTAATGCCTATTTTATAGCCTATATATGGAATGATATCATTGCCATGCGAATTCCATCCTTTAGCATAGGGTTCTCCCATACAAAAGTGAAGTAATTACATCTGTACAAACTGAAAATAACAAACTTCTACAAATAAGGCTAATATTGGAAACTATCCTAACACTTTAATATTGCATGATGAGGTGTCCTTTGAGCACATTCATCTTCTTTCCAAGTATCCTTCCATATTTAAACTAACCTCCAAATAGTTGTACCATTCTCGCTTATCCATCTTGAAATCGTTGATCCTCTTGAAACCTTCAAAATAGGAGTTCACAACATATCCTGTAGCACCAATTGTATCATCCAATTTGCAGTGTTTGACTGTAGAAACCAGTTCACAGTGCCAGGCACTGAGAAATTTTCTGTAGCTGAAAAATTAGTCTAGTAAAGCCCCCCAAAAAAACAAAACAAAAACTTCTTCAGAGTTAGGGTTGCCTGTAGAAGTTTCATAATTTGGTGCATGAGTGAAAAATTCAGTCATAGGGATCATATTTCCTCAAAATATTAAAAAATGCAAGAAAGAATCATTTCCATAACTGAAATTTTTTAAATCATTTCATCCATTACTTTTTGAGCCTGTAACTCCTCCTTGTGGCAGCTTGGGACAACACATTCAAATTTCTTTTGGATAGTTCTTCCTTAAAAGGTTGCAACTCCAGTTTAAGTATTCTTATCTGAGATTGTAAATCGCAGTTTTGTCTGTATAAATTATTAAGTTGCCTATGGAGAGGAAGAAACATTTTTTCTACAAACCTGGCCTTATCAATAGTTTCCAGATACAAATCCATAAGATCCTCCAACTTTTTCCTTTCAACCAACCCTTCTCCTTTCAAATTAGAAATTTCATTTCTAGCCTCCTTAAGTTGTTTGTTCATCCTTTTGAAGGTAGGTTTTTCTGGAGGAGTGGTTATGTCTGTATCCTCAATATGATTTTCAACAACTAAAACTTTAGATTTTCTCTTAATGGGAGCTTCCATTATGTCCTCCTTTTCAATACTTTATTTCTTTGTTGATGACTTGGTGAAAGGCCTCCTAACTCTGGCTTCAAATGCAACAGATGGTGAGGGGAAAAATGACATCCTTCCTTTTGAGCCCGTGGCTCTGTTTGATGGGGATTCAACTGACTTTGGGGCTGATTTAGGTGAAACCTCCCTTTGTGGGGAGTGATAAGATCCTCCTTCTCCTTATTGTTCAATTGCTACTTCATCATCTTTCACAACACCTTTACTTTTTCTCTTCTTACTTATCTCTGTGTGTACAGTCCTATCAGCCTGAAGAGGAATCTACACCTTGGATTATGGATTAGGAGAAACATTTAATTGAAAGTGTGCAGAGGCAATGAACTTCTCCCAATCAATGTTGTTCTTATTTAACTCCTCCATCAAAATAATTTTGATCAGCCCTAAGTGAAAAACACTTGTGTCAATTGCCTTGGACTTAGCCTGGACTATGTCAACCATTTTTCCAATCCTTCTAAGAAAATATAAAGGAAGATTCATGAGACATTTTTCTGTGAAGTGCAGCTGAAGTATTATGTGGTACTGATAAATCATATTGAATCTACCCTCATAGGTGAAATATCTTTGGATTTCCCTTAGCATCTTATCAAAACCTTCAATCATGTGGCTCCTAGGAACTCCCTTTGATAGATTATCTCCTTAACATTATGATCTAAGGAATTCTTTGCAAAAGGTTGCATTTAGGTTCATGGCCTTAAACCACCTTTCACCAGTATTTGGTATTTCAGTAGTTTCTTCTATGGTTGCTTCAGATACTTCAAGTTCAAGTGTCCAAACTTTTGTTTTGTTTCCATCAAAATTCAAAGCAAATTCTCTAGCCACCTCAGGGTGCCCCCTCTGCATCTTCTAACAGAAATTGAAACATCCCACTCTTTGGAAGACTTCCATGATCAGGGGTTCAACAAAAAACAAATGCATGTCATAGGGCTCAACCCTCACACTTCCCCCTCCCTTGTGAGTCTTCTTTTGTTGTGGAGTATCCATTTATCTCATATGGAGAAACTTTAACCACCAATTTAAATGATGCAAGAGGTAAAACAAGAAAAATAGGTGACTTAGGGTTTTGATGAATGATATTTCTAAAAGGATGGTTTTGTATAAGGATTTAGTGTTCATTATCCTATTTGACCTCCAGGCTTAAGAAAAGACAATTGATAGTCAGGAAATGAAATAAGATTACACAAAAAAATGAAGATACAAGGATATAACTTGCTGTAAAAAACAAAATGTTCAATACCTTGCTATCAACTCACAAAATTCATCATGAATTTACCAACAAAAAGTATTTTTAATTTCAAAATAGATATTATGATTCTAAAATGGAGATATTGATGAAAACAAGTTGGTAAAAGGTTATGATACAAGTGATTAATAGTGCTAGGTTACTGCACAGAGTTTGCGGCGCTAGAACATGGGATTTGCAGTAGATTTCATAGCATAAGAAGAAATGGCTGAATATGGGAAAGGAAAGGTGGCTTGAAGCCCAGGTTTGTTTAAGGTTTGGTAAAAGGAATCTCAGAGATCATGCAATTGGATGAGATCATGACAGTAGGGTAAGTAGGAAATTTGACAACGCGGATCACTAGTTCGTAGCGCCTAAGAGAAGAAATGATAAACACAACCTTTCATGTCCTTCAACAAAGATAAAAACACTCATGGAGTAACCAGAGGTTGTGAATTAAAGACTGATATGCTTGAGCCTGGACAAGTTCACTTGCAGATGGTATAACCTCCAACTCACTTTCACCATCCAGTTTGTAACAATTTGCGTAGAGCCTATCTAAGAACACTAGTGTTTGTATCACTGATCTATAAGTAATTTGAAAGCTTGGAAAAACAATTAAAATCTTTAATGATGAAATCCCAGGCTATATTTTTAAAAACATAAGTGTTGAAAAAAAGGAGATCGGCTGACAAGGCTCATGAAAGAAATGATGGTGATGAAAGAATAGTGTACTTGGGATGTGTTGTGAACTATCTGATGAGATGGCAATGTACAAAATGAATATGATTTGATCTTCTAATAGGTAAAGGGATAAAATGGAGGGGTCTTAGTACATCATGGAAGAGGTGACATATCAAGGTTGTGGTGGAGGCATAAGGATACTAAATGTATTGGCTTGTCCAATCTTATCATTAAGATCAAGATATAACCCAAGGATAATAGGTCAACACCAACACTAATTTATTTGTGCTAACACCCAAAAATGACTATAAGGAAGAGGATAAAACTCAAAAATTTAAATAATTTAAACAACACTAATGACCAAAAACAAGAAACTAAAGAATTTTTTTTACCCAATCAATTTCATGTGATAAGAGAACCAATATGTTTGACTGGATTTCACAACATTAACTTATCTTGAAGAAAGTATGATTGAACTCCTATCCTACAACTATTGCATGTTCATTCTTAAGATAAACTACTCTACTTGGCACAATTATAGGTGTATTTATTGCATAAGTTTCCTTCTTTAATTGTTCCATTGTTAGAAGATATTATTTTTCTTTTATGTGATGAGCATGTACAACATATTTTGTCCCTTCTTTAGTTAAGTGATATTGATTATGTTCCATGTGTTGGCAACATAAGTCACTCCTGGATTACAATAGGAGTAAGCCTGAGGCCCATCAGTTTATGTCACTATTTGTTAATAAAGGGTGATGAATGGAAGTAAATTATGAACATTATCGTTCTAACTTAGAAACTAGGCTAGTCTTGCACAAGTAGATGAGGTCTTGGTTTAACTTCAGACAATAAGTTGTAATAAGGGTGAGTAGGAGGAAGACTTCTGTGAGAAAATGCGAAGGCATGTTGTAGGAATTGAGCTTCTAGCAGCCTGTAGAAGAAAACTTGAACACAAGAACCTCTTATATTCAAAAGTAGAAACACTAAAAGAATATAACAACATTATTATAAATCATTTATCATAACACAGTCACGATGATTCATGTGAATCAATCAATCATGAACCCTTTTAGTATGAGATCAAAACCAGATGAAAAAGAGAGTTGCCTTACATTGGACAAGAAAATTTCATATGCAGATACATAGCCAGGAAAACTAGTGCTTCATTAAAACATTAAAGTCAGGAGCTCTGCTCTACCATCCATCCTCACACAAATACAAAAAATGAGTATATATACTTAGAGAAATTCACCACCTTGGCAACAGGAAGGTAGCTGAGACATTAAAGTCCAAATTAGCGTGTGCGGGCTCCTCTGGTCAGATGAGGATATCAGATCAGCATGGATTCTTTAGGAAAACCTGCACACAAGATGATATTGGGTAGATTGCCTGCCAGAACCTCCATGTATTACATTTAGGGAGTGAGTCAAGGTTTCAACTACCTCCTCCTACCTTTGTTCACCTCTAGTAGGGATCAGGATTGAGTCCGAGTTGAATTGGCACCTGGAGAACGTGGCAATGCCTCCTGCAGCTAAACCCAACACTTTGGCCCTTTGCGCAACTCTTTTTGTCACCCCAAGTGACCACGGGCCGTGACCCTGCACCTATCTTCAAAGGCACTTTTCACATTTCACATTTCAAATTTTCCCAATGCAATGGAAGAGCGACCCCCTATCTTTTAAAGTCCTGGTAGCCGAAATGGCTAATCATTTCGCGTTTTGGAGTTTCCTGATGCAGTGGAAGAGTGACCCCCTGTCTTTTTAAGTCCCGGTAGCTAAAATAATGAAACGGCTAATCATTTCGCATTTCATAGTTTTCTGATGCAGTGGAAGAGAGACCCCATGTCTTTTGAAGCCCTGATAGCTGAAATCGCGATCGGGCCTAATTAGGCGCCATGTGTCCTGACTGGATCGGATGACCATGAACATTTTGTGACTTTGGCTATAAGAGATGATCCCATGCACTAAACCTCATGCAACTCCATGACTCAATCTTATCTGATGACCATCGATTTGCTCCATCTATGGATCCTCACCATTGAAAACAAAATGCTTGCTCGCTTGATTTTAAGCCCGAAATGGACTTCTTCTATGTGCTGCCCTTGGCGCTCATGACTGCAGACTTTGAATAAAATGCATTTGATGGGTTTTTAAACCCCATTTCTATGCATTTACACCAAGGGCCTGAAATCAGAGAGAAACACACCCTTACAAGAATTGGTGCTAACATTAGGCTCCATGGGGGATGGAGTCATCCCTGCGATGCTCTAAGAACTCCTTCTGGAATTCCAATTGCCTTCTGTTGGGCTATGGAGTCATTTATTAAGCCAAAAATAAACAAAAAAACAATATTTACAAAAACAGAGGAGCCCTCTAAGGCTCAAACAAAACATTTCTTCAGGAAATGCCCATTTACTAGGCCGTTAAAAACTTCTTCACCCTCCAAATCCTGCAACCTGTACATGTTATTTAAGAATACTTCAGAGATTTTGAAGGCCTGATCTAGAGGGCATCAAACTTGCTATGTTTACCCCTATCCTGTCTGGGTGCATCCCACTTAAGCACCAAATCTCCCAGCTCAAATTCCTCCTTCTTGACCTTCCTGTCAAAGGCCTACTTGATCTTCTGTTGATGAGTATGAGCTATGTCCATTACCTACTCCATAACCTATTGCACTTCCACCACTTGATGAATTATTCTGACCATATGGTCTGTCTCTCCTTCATGATCTTGAAAGAATTTTTCTACAGGTAAAGTGAGATGAGTGGGAAACATGGCCTCCATCCCATAAACAAGTTGAAAATGTGAGGTGCCCAGGTACTTCTTTGTTGTCACTCAATCGACACATAGAGAAAATTTGAGCTTTGAATCCCAGGCCCTCTTATTGTCTTCCAATAATATTTTAATGAGTTTGATTAGACTTTTATTGGAAGATTTTGCGAGTCCATTTCCTTGAGGATAATAGGGAGTGGAGTGAATTAGTGAAATCTCGAACCGCTCACAGAACTTAACCAGAGGCTCAGACTTGAAATAAGGATCATTATCGGTGACAATCCTACTAGGACAACCAAATCTGGCTATGATATCCTCCAGGAAGTTGATAATGATTTTGTGTGATGAACTCCTGGTGGGGGAAACTTCTATCCACTTGGTGAAATAGTTTGTTGCAATTAGGATCCATCTGTGTTGGCCACTTGAAGGAGGATGAATTTCTCCAATGAAGTCCAACCCCCACTATTGAAAGGGTGTTGAAGCTACTACAAGCTTTAGTTGTAGGGATTTGAGTTGTTGCTTTTCTAAAAACCTTTGGAATTTGATGCAAGATATGACTTCTCTGTAGACATCAGTGAATAAGGTGGGCCAGTAGTACCTATCCCTAAGAATTTTTTGAGTTGTGGTCTTCCAGAAATGATGCCCTCCACAAAGGCCACTATGGAAATCAAACATAACTTTCTGGGCTTCCTGTGGGTTCAGACACCTCAGAAACACCCCTAGAGGGTCTCTCCAGTACAAGACTTGGTCAATAAGGCAATATCTGACTACCTTGAGCTTTAAAGCTCTTTTATTTCTATTTCCCATTCCATCAGGAGGCTTCAACTCTTGCAGAAAGTACAAAATGTCTCTGTACTAGGTGCATTCTACTAATGATAAGCCACCCTGAGAGCTTTTGTTGGATGACTTAGCTTGCTGATTTTATGAGCAAGCATTGATGAAGCTAACCCCTAAGGCCTTGCAATTGGATTCATCCAATAGCTTGGATAAACCCTTCCCTTTAACCAATTTGGTGGGCTTTATCTTCAGGTCAAACTCAAGGATCTTGACAATCCATTTACCTCTTCTCCCATCTATGTCAGGCTGTATAAGGATGTCTTTCAAAAAGGATAAAGGAATGTATGCAGTCACTCTTGAGTGCAATAAGTAGACTCTGAAATCTTTGAGAGCTTTCACCAAGGAATATGCCTGCTTCTCCATGATCTCATACCTGATTTCTACATCTCTCGAGGTGACATAATACTAAAAACCTGGGAGGCCAATTTAGTTGAAAGTAAAAGGTTAGCCTGGGAAGTGAAGAAAGCTTGTGAAGAGGCATGTTCCTCACTCGACAAAGATTCACTAGAAATTGAAAAATATAGTATCTCTGAATCCCTGGGGAAAATTTATATAGAAAAGAATAAATGTGATTCCAGGACAAGCATGGAAGAAGCCCAGGCCGAAATCCTGCAATTGAAACAAATTGATGTTATCCAAATTAATAAGTGGATAGTCAATCCTAGTTTGCGACTACAATCTATATCTTTAGAATCCATGAGAATGGAATATATACTACCTCACATACAAAATACGTTATATACTTTTGAGGCGAATGACACAGCAGAGCCTTCCAGGTTGGTGGTGCAATTCGTAGGTAGATGTGTTCAGTGTATCGAGCAAGGAAAATCCAACACATCTGGGAACAAATGAGATAGCATGTGCATATCGTTTACATAGGTCATGATTAGAGGCTAGTTTTTTCTGAGCTAGAGGACAAGAATAAGAAGTGTCTCTTCCAACAGGCGAAGAGACAGAAAATATGCAAATGAAACTCTTCAAATTTCACATATCGTAATATTTACTGTTTTTGAATTATGAGAATTCCAACCGCCTAGGGTTGAGATCATTTTTTGTATAAATGCATAGTTTGAAGACTTAACATAGGATGCTTCTTCCTGAATGTAATAGAGAGAACTCTCATTTTGTGAGAATTAATACAAGTGCAGATAGGGATTCCAAGTTTTTTTGCAGTTTGAGTTATATTTTCCTCTTGTATTCCATATCTCTAGTTTTCTTTATGTTATTACTTCATGAGTGTTTGCAATTTAGTACTACTTCTACTACAATCACATTAAATCATTTCTTTGATAAGCAAGCAACTTTTCCTCTGTATTTTCTATAAGTAAATACAAGACCTATGAGTTACTTGGATTACTGTATCTCGTATCCTTTCATGGGTGCATTATTTATTTTCTTATACTGTGAACAAGGTAAGAGTCATATTGCATTGATGCCTCATTTTGTTTAACAATTTTGTAAGTTTCCCTCACATCACTTAATTTTATAAATCGACTCAGACGACAAATTATGGCCTCTAACCTGTTTGTTGGAAGATTGGTTTTTGTCATTTATGTCAACCCTAGTCATGGGTTTTGGACCACAAGATTGATGAAGGTATTTGGGCATGAAGGAAAATGCACATGCATATAAAACACCCATGGATGGATAGTATACATCATGTTGTTTCTGGTGGTATGTGGCACATCACATGGATCCTCATGGTTGAGGAGAAATGATTTTTTTA
>ML784863.1:257716-268333 GCA_009831015.1 Picea engelmannii | reverse complement strand
CTTATCACCTCAAGGGGGTCCGAGCAAACCACTTTATGCCTCCAAAACCGCCCTCCCAACTTGAGAAAACCATTTTTTTCGCCATTTTGACTACTCTGTTTCTGAGGGTGATTTCGGGCAAAAAGAGACGAATTTGAAAAATAAGAGAGAGGTTTTTGTTTAGCACGGGATGAATAACAAAATACTCTCCTATAATTTACACAAGTGTTAGCATCTGGGAGAGTCAAATCCATATTTGAGCCCTATTTTTAAGGATTCCATTTCTCCTGTTTCAGTCATGATTTTGAGGGAGCTGTTTCGGCGAGTTGAAGATGAATTTGGAAAAAAAGAAAGATTTTTTTGTCCAAAACATGCTCATTTAAAATTACCTCTTTCATTTTATACACAGGTGTCACCTTTGAGGAGAAAAAAATCTCTGAGTATACCCCCATTCTCAGCAGATTCATCCCATATTTCAGTTCAGGTCTTTTTGGGATTTACTTGGTATTTTCTGCCAGGATGATCAAATTTGATCTCCTAAGCCTAAGGATTGTATTTTTTATTTATATCTATGTTTACAATAGAGTAAGGAGGAGGAGTTGGACCGGACTAAAAATAAGTGTTCATTGTTGTAATCAGCTCACAGAGCCATAGTCTATCAAAACAATATTACCGTTACAGGATTCATGTGTCATTATGTTGGTGAAGTTTCTCTCACTGTAATTATGTTTTCTCTATTTTTCATATGTATTTACGTTTTCTATTGTTTTAAAGAGATTAAAGCTCAGGATTTGTTTAGAAAACACCCTATTCCCAGTTTAGAGAAATATCAATGTTTTCTACCTGAAGGTCATTCCCATGATTCTTAACTTCCCTGTTATGATATGATTTCATCCCTTTTTATTCTTGACCTTTTACCAAACCTTAACGGATCCATCACAGTGCCTACCTTGCCCTGTAAGCTCCCATGTAGACCCTGCTTTGTTTGTATTAGATCTCTTTGACCCCATTGCCCAATGGCCTTTTTCTCCTGCTCCAACCAAACCATTAAAAAAAACAAATACCAATCCATCATAAATAGCCTAAGATCCATACTCAAACAAATCTAAATCTGATAGAGAGATCCCTCTCTGAGTCTTGGAGGGATACATCCTTGAATCCAAGTGGTTTTTTGGTTACCTCTGCCCATTTCTCCTTCAACCTGAGAAATTACAGAGTGCTAACAAAATTAATTGTAAAATAGATATGGCAACAATATCAAGCCAAACATCCAAGTCTAAGGTCATACAGGAACTACGCTTGGGATTTGATATAATTTTTTTTCTCATCTTTTAATATTCATCATATTCCCAGGGAAGAAAACCAACGAGATGACTCCCTAGAAAAAGAGGATGTTACTTTTATGCCACCTACCGTCTTGAAGATAAAGTATCACATGGAAATGAGGCACATGCCTTCAATAGCAAATAATGTTCAACACTAAAAGGTCTTTGAAGACGATGAGTAGATCAAACCATTTCTAGAAATGGTGGATGAATTTTCTGAAGCGCACATCGACCAAGAAAATCATAATGACCTTACTTGGATCATGCAGGAAGATAAGATCCTCAGAAGCTCCAGGATAAGATCTCTAACCATCTCATGTTGGTGCTAAAAAAAAATCAGATTCCTAAGGGTATAATTCCATTAGAAAGACTATTTGATCAGGACAATATACCCCTAAAGTCTACCTTGCAACCTCAGGTCGAATAGGTTGAAGATTGTGATATAGGCACTACTAGTCAAAATATCTAAGTACCTTCCACCCAAAATGAAAAGTAAATATGTTGAGTTACTCAAACAGTACAAAGATGTCATCTCTTTGTCTTACGATGAACTAAATACTTATGATACCACTTTCATCGAACATAAAATCCCTTTGAAACCAGGCTTCAAACCTTTTAGGTAGAAGCTCAGATAGATAAAACATATACTCCTACATGTAATAGAAAGGGAGGTAAAAAATCTCCTGGATGCAAAGATTATTGTTCCACTCAGGTATTCCGAGTGGATAGATAATTTAGTTCCAATCAGGAAGAAGAATGATGAAATCAGACTCTACGTGGATTTCAGGAACCTAAACAGATCATGCCTTAAAGACAATTATCTGCTTCGTAAAATGGATCACGTTCTGGAAAAAGTGGTCGAGGCTAACCGAATGTCTATGATTGATGGAGTTTCAGGTTACAAACAAATTGCAGTTCACGAAGATGACAAAGAGAAAACCGCGTTTAGCACTCCATGGGGTACTTTCATGTACGATAAAATGCCATTCAGGCTGATGAACGTAGGGGCCACCTTTCAACGAGCAATGGACATAGCCTTTGTCGGTGAGAGAGATAAGTTTTTCATTATTTATCTCGATGATTTAACTATTTTTTCTAACTCAGATGGAGAGCACTTGATATAGCTCAAACAAACATTCGAAAAATGTAGAAAATTCGGTTTGTCACTCAACCCTAAGAAATCCCATTTTGCAATGCAAGAAGGTAAGCTCTTAGGCCATATATTATCTAGAGAAGGAATAAAAATCGATCCAAAAATGGTTGAAGCTATAGATACAATCAATATTCCTAGAAACATAAAGGAAATTCGGTCTTTTTTAGGAAAAAATATTTATTTTAAGAAGATTCATTCCAAATTTCATTGAAATTGTTAAATTGATTACAGTTCTGCTGAAAAAAGGTAGTGAGGTAAAATGTACAACCATCGAGAAAGTAATAGGAGAAGCACCGGTGTTGTCCAGCTGAGACTACACGAAAGATTTCTTGATCTTTTCTTCGCATCTGAGCATATTATCCTAGTCGTGCTCTTACAGAATAACGTCGAAGGTTTTGAGAAGTTGATAGCATTTTTTAGTAAAATCCTCAGAAACATCGAGTTGAAATACAATATACTAGAAAAACAGGCATATGCTATGGTGAAGGCCCTCAAATCTTTCAGGACTTATGTGCTACACTCCAAAATAATTGCCTGCATACCAACCTTCTCTATTAAAGATATATTGGTTCAACCTGATAGTGACAGAAGGAGGGGTCGATGGCTAGACAAGATTCAAGAATTCAATCTAGAGGTAAAACCCACTAAACTCGTCAAAGGTCAAGGCCTGACTAAGCTATTAGCCGAATCAAATTTCAAAGCACTTAGGATAAATCATCTGCAAGATTACGAAGAACTTCTAGACATAGAAGAATTTGATGATCAAACACTTTCAACCCAGGTCCAAGAAAAAATTTCCACTTCTTCTTGGTATGGTGACATAGTTTCATACCTCCTCAATCTTCAATGCCCGAGTGATATGACGCCTTCTAAGGAAAGAAAACGGAAGCTGGACGTGGTAAAATATTGCATCATAGACAACCAACTGTATTAGAAGGATCCCCTAGGATTTTTACTAAGGTGTCTGATAGAATACGAGACGAAAAATGTTATAAATGAATTTCATGACGGGGTGTGTGGAGGACACCACACCTAGAGGGAAACGACCTATAAAATCCTATGAGTTGGATACTATTGGTCGAAGTTATTTACAGACATAAATACTAAAGTCAGAGCATGTAATTCTTGTCAATTATTCTCAGGTAAATAAAATCTTCATGCACTACCCTTGACCCTAGTCAGGACATAAGCTCCATTTCAACAATGGGGTCTGGATTTTATCAGATAAATACATCCACACTCTAGTGCACAAAATAAATGGATTCTAACCACCACATATTATTTCACTAAATGGGTAAAGGCCATTTTGACACAAAATGCTACGGATTCATTAGTGATCAATTTCTTTGAAGAAAACATTTTATCAATATTCGACTGTCCCTAGAAGATAGTCACGAATAGTGCCCAAGATTTCAAATCCATGGTGATGGTTAGTTTTTGTCAAAAGTACAACATTGTACTCCTCAGGGAAATGGATTATCCGAGTCATTGAATAAGAGCCCGATCACCATAATAAAAAAGGTGTTGAATGAAAATAAGAAAACCTGGCATGTTCATTTGAAATACGCTTTATGGGCAAATCAAATAGTCACTAAGAAATCGATCGGAATGTGTCCTTTCCAAATGGTGTATGGTATTGACATGGTCCTCCCAATAAATCTATCTCTACCTATGTTGAATCTTTGGAAAGATATGAAGGAACCAAATGATGTTACCAGAAGAATAAACCAGTTAGTTGAAGTCCAACAAAATAGGGTTGAGGTGGATGAGAAACTTTAGAGATATTAAGACAACATGAAAGCCTTGTTTGATAAAAAAGATAAATATAGGGAATTTATTCTTGAATACCTAGTTTTGAAATGAGATTCTAGGAAAGAAGACGCCAGAAAGCATGGGAAGTTTGATCACATCTGGTGTGTGCCTTTCAGGATCATAGATTTTGAGGGAAAGAATTCATTCTTATTAGAAAACCCCGATGGGAAAATCCTTAATTCCCATATCAACGTGTGTTACCTGAATCACTTCATGCAATAATCAGATCCCAAATCACCATTGTATATACCGGTTTGATTTTCTTATTTTGATTTATAGTTTTTCGCTTCTTTGGTAAGTTTTTACTTTTACTATAGATAAGACCAGTTTTGTTGATTTCATAAAAAATAGAAATACAAAAACAACACATACCTTTCCTTTTCTACAAGGGTTCTGACATTTATCATTTTTATTTCCAGATAGAACACTTATCAATAGTCGAGGGATAAAGATGTATAAAAAACTGACAATCGTGTTTCAGAACAATTATTTTTCTCACGAAACAGGTGATAGATTAATAATGGTTTTTTCTTGAGAATACAAATGAAATCCAAGGTATGAAATTCTATGATCATTGTTTTTCAATCCAATATGCTAAAAGAATTCTTATAAAATCTAAATAAGGTTGTACTCACGTAAAAAATGGTCACCTAATCAAGAATTAGAAAAATCCAAAATTCTGACTTTTCGAATCAAATGAAGATAGTACGAAATAAAAAAAGAAAAGAAAAAAAGGATAATAAAAGCTCGCTAATCATGAAGAAGTTTTGAGTGGAAATAAGATCCCTTTCGAAACCTTTGAATTTTCATTCTGTTCCCATCAAAAATATCAAAAAGATTTTATTTTGTCTTGATTTTTCACTCCCTAACCTTAAATCTCCACAGGAAGACAGAGTTCTCCTTGACTTGGGAAGCCTAAAAAACTAAACCTTCAAAATGAGCGTAGGCGAAAATTTTATGATTCCTCTGGTTTTAACTGAGAGAAAGTATGTCTAGGCTAATCTTGACTACTTTATCCCTTCTATCATATTTTAAACTGATTTGTTTCTCTCAAGGAAATTCCTTGGAAATTAAAATCTCCCCGTGATAACTTCCCTATAGGAAAAGTTGTTTTGAAGGTTAGGAGAGGATTATCCCAGAGTAAATCAAAGTGAGTTGACAAACCTTCATTTCTAAATTATAAACATATATCATCCCTTGTATGATATATACAAATTGATTTCTCTGACTTCAAAAAATATTAAAAAATAAGACGAATAGTGAAAGGAAATTCATAATCTGATTGCCCCCATCTAGTCCAAGACAAATGGTGAGAGGAAATTCATAATTTGATTGCCCCCTTTTTGTCCAAAAGATATGATGAAAGGAAATTCATTTAAATGATTTCCCCCATCTCAACAAAATGAAAATTAAAGTGGTGAAAGGAAATTCAATGGGAAATGTAGATAAATTCACCGRGGTACTGAACAGGCTCGCTGGAAGTGAAGCAATGTCTATGATATATGCAAGTCTGTTATACATTTATATAACATGCTCTAGTAGCTAGTTCTCTTTCGACCATATTTACATTCTAAACCAACAAGGGAKYCCCCCCCAAACTAAATTGTTAAATTTACTCTACCTTGATGAWAAAAAAATCAACCAAATTCTGATAGCTCAGTTAAAGTTGTTTTGATTATCTTAAAATGACCCGAAATCAATTTCAGGAAAAAGAAAGCTATACATAGCCTAAACTCAAGATTGGTGAACGATCAAGTTTTTGAAAGATTTTTGAGATAAGGCTAAAGTCTAATATCCTTTTGTATGTTTTCCCAAAGGTGTTTCCCAGAAATCCAATGATGACTCCATTAACCCAAAAAAGGTACTTGGTCTACAGTTCTTCCGCGTCTCGCAGGGAGACGGGATCCCCAAATGGAGCCTATGTTGGAACACTTTTAAAATTATAAGCTTGAAGCTATACCCTTTTTCTCTTTACTTCATCTCAAAATCAAACTCCAATAATAAATCATTTTTTTCTTCTATCCTTAAGGAGTACACAAGGTACACCGTTGATCCAATTCTCTCATCGATCGAATGATCCCTTTTTCGAACATTTTGGAGCCACTTGAATATTATAAATGTCAAGCCTCTAGAGACTTGCTTCAGAGTTTCAGATTTCAAAGTTTTACAGTTTGGGTGTTACATCATATAGAAACTCCAAAATCTTGATGTCTGAAAAGTGTTCAAAGGGTATTAGTCATCATACATCTATACCTTCTTAAGCGTTGACACATCATTACGAGTAGTGGCCTGTCGAAACATCCATAAAGTTGTTTTGCCGACACCCAAAGCATATGGATACCAAGAAGCTAAACCCATTTTAAATAAGTTAATCTCGATTAATACTTAATTAAATAACTTCGCATTTTTAGAGTTCAGATATTTTCCATCCACTGCACTCAAATATCGCAAAGCACGAAACCCCGAAATACTTGAAGATAAGAATGATCATTTACTGGATAAAACATGATTAAAATTAATTAATCACTTCATGATTTCATGTTTTGAAGATCTTGTCTCAAGCAACTACCAAAATCCCAAGGTCCTAAAATACTAAAAAACACTCAACAATAAATGTGATTAGCTAATGCATTAATGAGGATTATCTCATGATTAATTTTTCGCTGAATCGTAGCTCGGGTAAATTCAAATGTTATTTTTAAAAACTTCTAATTGCGAACCACCATACATTAATGACATTAATAATCGATCTACGACCATCATTTCAAATAAGATCTTTGACCACCGCCTAAATATTTTCATTAAGGAAAGTGAATGCACCGTCAGTAAAGTATTCGTAACTCAACTCATTTAGGGGAAAAGGATATTGAAGTTTGAATTTCATTAGCATTTTCACATAAAAGCAAGTTTGAGAAGAATAATAAGTTTGCGCATTTCCTGTAACAAGTAAAAGAGTTCTAAACTCGTGATATCATGGGTTCACAAAAAACAGCTAAAGTGTCTAGTGAAAGATCAAACCCAAACATAGACGTCTTCTCAGACACGTCACCCAAAACCATAGATACCATGAAAAATTGGACATAGGTATTCGATATTCTACAATACGAATTGATCAACTACCCAGATGATTTGGGCGACGAGGTGACTGAAACCCAATTTATGAAATACAAATATGTTTCTCAACCAGAGCTACATAAAATAGCAACGCGACCTAGGATCATGCCTTATAATGATATGATTGGTTGGGTGCTAGAGAATGTCGACCTCTCGACCAATAGTATCTACAATTCGCAAAAGGTTGCAGTCGAGTCTTTCCAACTAGAGCATTTCCAGGTAATGTACAAATTATCCCCAGTTCCCAATTACATTTATAATGCCACTTTCCTAATGGACTTCGACAAGAAAGAATGCGTGCAATATGGAAAGAACTTACCTGATTTGATCAAGGATTGGTGCTCACATCTTGAGAATTTTAGAGCAGACACCCATGGCATATATGTTGTTGCTTCATTAGACCCTCACATGATGTATATAGCCATGATGTTATGTAGAATTTTTTGGGAAGGAAAACACTGCTCATTTCTTATTACCATGGGTGCCAATCATGCATATAGTAGCAGAGGGGTATTCCTTCGATTGGGCCAAAATATTATCGAAACATTTGGTCAGGGAAATCACAGAATATCGGTCATTGAAATCCAAAGGGAAACCTGCCCCATTTTACATGTCTACATATATTATGGATGTCATTTTTTTCATGACGCCATTTCCTTTGATGGGATGGAGCTGGACTCTGACCAGTGATAAACCAATACACTTCTATCACTCTACATTGTGGGAGGATAAATAAAAATATTTCTTCTACAAAATCTGCAACTATGTGACCAACCTAGGAAAAATAGCATATTGGTACATTGAAGAAAATTTCTCTTATATCAAGTTTTTTGGATGTTCCATCCCTCTGCATGCCTTACCAAAGTTTATGCCAGATCAATTGGTGTGAAGAGAGGTAGCATATCAAATTGTTCTAGGGGGAATCAACAAAGAACTAAAGGCAGTGAAAAAAAAAGTATGGCCCACCTTTCCTTTGCAGATTGGTATGTTCTCACTATTAGATTTAGGCCACTCAAAGATAGAGGTCATGACCCTAGAAGACATTAAGATTGTTAATATTGAATTCAAGAAACATGATCCCCATAATATTGTGGGAAATCACATGGCTCTTTACAATATGAAAATATACAAGCATGAAGACTCCCCACAGGATGAGATATTCCGAGGAGCAAGATATTATCAGGAATTGTTGAGTCGAGTCCGAACTTTGGCTCCAGAAGAATTATGCAAGTTCTACAATTTTCAGAGACATCGAAGAAATATCCTGCCTAAATGTTTACAGGGAGGAGTCCTGACATCTTCAACTACATAGGAAAATGCAACCTAGAGTTTAGAAGTAAAGGAATCCAGTGAATAGGATGCCAAAGGAAGTTCATTAAAAATTGAGGTTTTGACACAGCGGGGGGATTCCTCATTGACAAATCCACCATATGATCATACTAAGGCTCAAGCCGAAGCTTTGATAAAAAAATGTGAAGAGAAATCACTGTCCACACCAGAAAAATCAGCTACAAACACAGTAGGGAAACAACCATCCATCGAGATAGGTATCCCTATTAAATCGGTCACACCTTTACAGTAAAGTAGGGGGAACCTGAATGCCAAAGTTGTTTCTATAGAGGATATCACTCCTATTTAGGTTGAAGAAATGCCCCCTTTTGACTTCTTCTACAACAAGAAGAGGAGTTTTGTAGTAAAAAGAGAAACACACCAAAGGGAGGGTTCAACTATCAAGAGTCACAGAGTGTTATATGATGGCCAGGTCTTAGAGGAGGCGGAATTTCCTATGGAAGTGGCAGGGACATTGGGAATTTTTTCCATAGAAAATCAATGTTCAGTTGGGAATCTAATAGAAAAACTAAAGCAAAAGGATATGTTGGTGAAACAATTGCAAAACCAAGTAAATATGGTGGAAGAGAGTGTAATAAATGAGATGAATAAGGGTTTTGAGAAGATAAGAGCTTATGACAGACAGGAAATTCAGCAACTCAAAATCAGTCTTGATGAAATGCATAAAAATTCATAGGAAAGTAGAGAACTGGCCATTCAATAGGGAGATTTTTTCAAACAACTAGAGGCTAAAGTAAATTTGATTGAGAACACGGTAGTGGATATGGTGATTTTCCAAGCACAAGCATTGGAGGTGCATGAGAAGCTGGAATCGGCCTAGCAAAACCTTTTGACTAAAGTAGAAACTGTTCAAAACTATTATCGGGCGACTGACCATTCTTTAAATAACATTCACCTAAAGGAGAGAGAGGCCATTGCAACTCAATTTACATTCTAGGAGGCCATTTTATCAGCAACAAAGGATGAAGTAGCCAGGGACACTAGATTGTCTCTTTTAGAGCAAACACGAGGTGATATAATACTGAAAACTTGGTAGGCCAATTTAGTTGAAAGTAAAAGGTTAGCCTGGGAAGTGAAGAAATATTGTGAAGAGGCATGTTCCTCACTCGATAAAGAGTCACTAGACATTGAAAGAGATAGTATCTTTGAAGCCATGGGGAAAATTGATATAGCAAAGAATCAACTTTATTCCAAGACAAGCATTGAAGAAGCCTGAGATGAAATCCTACAATTGAAACAAATTTACGTTATCTAGATTAATAAGTGGATAGTTAATCCTAGTCTGTGGCTACAGTATATATCTTTAGAATCCAGGAAAATGGAAGATAGGATGCCTCACATAGAAAATAATTTATATACTTTTGAGGCGAATGACACAACAGAGCCTTCCAGGTTGGTGGGGTTTGTTAGCAACATTTCTTGTATAGGGGTGTTCTCCTCGATGGTTTGGGCCTTGGAGTGGTAAATGTAAAGTAGTGGGTTGAAAAAACCACTTATCCTAAGTTTCAGGTGCAAATGCGCATCCGTTAAGAAATGGGAAAGTTTGTGCGGCCGAGATCTGCGTGCCCAGATCTACAGTCGATGTTGGATTACGGAGCCCCCTCGCAATTATACGTTTAAGGTGGAGGGGGGGGGGGGTCCGGAATTGAGCGCGCAAGTTTGAGCGGCTAAGATTCGGGCGCCTGGATCTGCGACTGAGAATGGATTCCGGACCCCCCCACTATTCTTCCTTCAATAAGGGGGGGGTCTAGAATTGACGATTTAAAGCGGGCCCCCTTTTGTCACATCTCCTACTCCCTCCGCTTACTGCCTTCCGCCATGTGTCTTCCCCTATCACATCTCCCGCTCCTCTTCTACCTTTCGCTACCACATACCCGTCCTCCA
>ML784863.1:227001-237070 GCA_009831015.1 Picea engelmannii | reverse complement strand
TTGTGGCAGATGCACTCTCAAGAAAGGATGAAGATGTTGAGGCCTTTCTCTGTGCTATCTCGATCATCCAACCCGATTGGATAATAGAAGGAAGGGATGAATGGAAGAATGACGAAAAAGTGTGGACTCTCATTCAAAGGTTGTAGCAGGATTCCAGTGTATCAGATACATTTACATGGAAAAATGATTCACTATGGTGCAAAGATTACTTATATTTATGTAAGAACTCCCAACTCAAACAAAAGGTACTATTGGAATTGCACACCTCTCCAATAGGAGGGCACTCGGTATTTTTTAAAAGCTACCATAGAGTCAAGAAGGATTTTTTTTGGGATGGCCTTAAAACTGACGTTCAAAGGTTTGTGGCAGAATGTTTGGTTTGCCAACAAAATAAGGTGGAAACAATTAAGACCCCAGGTCTTTTACAACCATTATCCATTCCTAGTCAGCACTGGATGGATCTTTCCATGGATTTCATCACAGGGTTACCGAAGTCTGAAGGAAAGAGTGTCATCATGGTGATTGTTGATAGACTGATCAAGTATTCACACTTTTGTGCACTCTCTCATCCCTTCAAAGCTAGTACAGTTGCCACAACATTCATGGAGACAGTTCAAAAGCTACATGGCAGCCCAAGGATTATTGTAAGTGACATAGATCCCATCTTCACTGGACATTTTTGGACAAAATTATTTTCTTGTTTGGGTACTCAATTGGCTCATAGCTCATCCTATCATCCTCAATCTCATGGACAAACCGAGATAGTGAACAAATTTTTGGAAGGCTACCTTCGTTGCTTTGTCTTTGATAAACAAACACAATGGTTCAAATGGTTACCCTTGGTAGAATGGTGGTATAACACTTCCTTTCATACTGAAACAAAAATGACACCGTTTATGGAACTTTATGGATACCACCCTCCTTCCATCACTTCTTATCTAAAATAAAAATCTAAGGTTAAAGCAGTGGAAGATCACATCGAGAATCAACAACAAGTTCTCCAAATCTTAAAGGAAAATCTGACCATGGCATAGAATCGCGTGAAACAACAAGCAGATCAACATCGTAGTGAAAGAAGTTTTGAAGTAGGGGATTGGTTTTTTGTAAGACTACAACCATACAAACAGATTTCCCTCAAGCAAGCCAAGAAGGATAATAAATTATCACCAAAGTACTATGGCCCTTATAAGGTGTTGCAAAAGATTGGTACTATGGCATACAAATTGGATTTGCCTGCATATTCACGAGCACACCCAGTTTTCCATGTTTCATGCTTAAATAAGGTTATAGGAGGCAAGATCCTTGTTCAAACTATATTGTCAGAACTTGACGAGGAAGGAAAAATCATATTGGAGCCTGAAGCCATCAGTGACACAAGAATTCACCAGCTGAGGAATAGATCCATTTCAAAGTATGTCATTAAATGGAGGAAGCTACCGGCTAAAGATTCCACTTGGGAAGATGAGTCTTTTATACAGAAGAATCCAGAGTTACTCAAGCGTTGCGGACAACACTTTCTCAAGGGGAGGGGCATGTTAAGCCCAAATATTGGCTCATTACCACTTAATTGGGGCATATTAGATTAGTAATGTTATTTTATTTATGTCGGATTTATTCCATTAGTTGTAATTATACCTCCTAGTCTCCTATATATACCAAGGAGACATTTTCATTTGGAATCATCTTGTACTTGAACATTTAAGTGGGGTAAAATGAGGTTGCCCCCTCGAAGAGGCTTATTATCTGAAATTATATCTTTTTCAAGGCGTTGAGTATTTTTTCTAAGGTTTTTCTATGCTATATTGATATTTGGTTCTTAACAGGGGAAGCGATTTCTCCTAGAGGGAGTCCAGTGAAAGCTACAGATCTCTAAGAAATTCTAATCTGAACTGTTGCTAAAGCCCCGAAACTGAAGTAGAGTAGTCGATGGACTATGGAACAATGAAGGTGTATATTCCCAGGGTGGGACAAGCATGTGGGGAATGAGAATCTATGAGCGGTTGGAATAAGTAGGCTCATGGGAGGAAATCCTTCATGTTTCAATGTGCAGTTTTTCGTAGTCTCGTCCTACCCTAGGATTTCCTTTACCCTGGGTGGAGTTTAGTCCCAACTTGGGGGTGACCCACTACTAATAGCTTGGACCAACGTGGTCTAAGGCTAGTATGTTCATGAAAGGTTTGCACGAAGTTGGTGGTCTTCTCATAAAAAAATAAGTACCATTTCTTTGTTACTTTGTATGTTGTGTATTCTGTCCATGTCTTTATATTTATAAGAATGGCATGTGTTGCTTCATGTATGTTTTACTGTGATTTCCACATTTAATTTGTGTATTAGTAGATTTCATATTATTGTTTTAAGTTTATATGTATGATGTTTCACAAAGAGATCTATCTTTCATAGCCCATCAGGTCTATGCCTAGGTATGGACAATTTTGATTATCAGAACAAAGTGAGCAGTTTTTTTTTTAATTTCTTTGAAGTAGCATGCCCCGGCAAGGCAGCCCAGGTATGTTACAATATCTATAGTTTGATGAACCCTAGGTTCATATGATAACCTAATTAAAACATATTTGAGTTCACCTTTCACTTGAACATCCGTCCTATCTAATTGTATGATCTTGGTTTTCATTATTTTTGGAACAACATTTATTTTTTTGCAAACAAAAAAAATGGATGATATTGGAAGAGGCACCTGAATCTACTAAACAATTGTGTAAATTGAAATAATTTTTTTTATATGTGAGTAGAAAAGAGGGTACCTAATATTATTTGAAGGCACCTATGCTTGTTGAGTTTATAGTTGTTTCTATATCCACTTTTTGTATCTCATGTGCATCACTTTCAGGGATGAGGCTTTCAGTAGCAACGACACATCCTTTCTGAGTATGATGAGTGTTATAGCAAGATTTGCCTCACCATTACTATCTTGCACAGAGGGCCTTTCCATTTCCCTATGCAAACTTATCAACCCCTTTTTGATAAATCCAGAGCCAAATATATATATATATATATATTCTTCATATACGCTCCCTAACTGCTTTGCAAGATGCATATACGCTTGCTGCTCCACTACAACTCATGTATATTAGGATCTGTTCCAGAAAATACAAAATGAGGTTGGGTTTCCATGTCACAATAGATATATGATCTTTGGCCTTCCATATACTGGAAACGTTTCGACTCATCCTTTCAGTTTCATTTTGGAGGCTATAAGAGCACAATTTTGAGCTATGGAAAAAGATGAGAAAGCATTCAACTTTGAGAGAAAAGTTACTCTAGAGAAATTACTTCATATTGAGTTTGCATCCCTTTGTCCCTCAAGTCTAAACATAGTGTTCATCCCTAAAGATCTTTCCTTATTGTCGAGAGCACCTCATCACCTCTTTGTTATGAGCTTGCCTTTGGTAGAGGATTGAAGTGGTGGAGACCCAGTTGGAAGGAACTTGGTTTTTTGGTTTCAAACCTTGCCGACATGGAATTCTGTAATGTTGATACTTCTGTTGATCAATTATTAATAGAAATACTCCTTTCTTGTCCTATCGATATCTTACAAATATACGATTATTATCCATGGGCATGTTTGTAATGTTTATTAATGGATTGTGCTATCTGATGTGCTAACCCATTTTATATATTGTCACTATATACTTGCATCGCTTGTTTGTTGAGAACTTCTTGCAGGTGTAAAGATTTGGGTCAAAGTGCTCAACGGTGGAACGACATCAAATGATTGGATCGAGGTAGGATTCTTCATCGTATCTCACATTAGTTTATATAGAACATGTTGGAATTGAGCTGATTTCTGCAGTCATACCTATCTGTTGTGGTTTACCCTTGGCCATAGAGAGTTCTTCCCTTGTAAAAGAATTGGTGACTCCACTGGGGATAGATCTTACTTCTAAGGGTTGAAGTATTTTTTCTTCTTACATTGCTCTTTTTCCTTTGTGTTTCTTGTCGTATCACAGTTGGATACATTTTGTTCACTCTAGGTCTGATTTTTTCAGCCTTTTACCCTTGCCTAGCCTTGTTTTAAAATATACATGCCCTTTTTACCTTGACAGTTGTGTATAAATGCTTGGTGTCCCATTGCAAGAGGCATATATACACCCTTTTCTCTTGAACAGTCGTGTATACCACTTGCCCTTGCTTTCTTGCTTGGTTTAGTGATTGTTGGGTAGGTTTTGAGGATCACTAAGCCTTCTTAGGTCTTTGTGGTGCATGTTGAGATTATCTGGGATGACAGGAAACCTGTTTGGAGTTGAATTTTTGGGCTGCGTCTTTCTCTTTGTTTTCTGTTTTTGATTTTTCCTTGGTAGTTGGGTTGTCTGCTTAGCTGCTTGGTATTCTGCTTGAGTGATTTCTTTTATACACAGTAGAAGTTATATATCAAGTCGCTTATCATTCCATGCATTTTTTTTTAATACATTGAAAATACAAAAAAATATGTATTTTGCATTGGTTGGTAATTTTGTCTTGGAACCTTTATCATTAGCTTAGCAAATTTAGCGAAATATTGCATTTTACTTCTGAGTTGCAGAGTTAAAATTGAAGATTGCATTGTTTTTATTTAGCATATCATTCACTGAAAAGTTAAAGTTAGGCTTTGCATTATATCTATTTTTATTTTCATGCAGAGTCATAACACCATCAGTTTCATTTCCATACCTTTTTTAGTAATCACAGCCAATAAAATTTACGCTTTAAACTAAAATTGATTAGTAACAATTTTATTGTTTAGGGTGCACAAACTAGCCTAGGATTTAGTGCCTTGGAATAGGATTTTGTGAGTAAGATTCTCCAAGGTAATTAAATCAACATATGTGTTTGAGATAGGGAGTTGATAAATCCATTGTGTAATTGGTAATATCAGGAGGCTCCGCTCACACCAGAGTTAAGCACGAGGTCGTGCGAAGTTTGTTGAAGGGATAACCCCTGGATAATCACCTAGCGTCAGAGATATTTATGTGGATTTATTCGTATTTGGGGATTTTGCTAGTATCCATACCTCTGTGAGAGGTGGTACTTTTAGGGTTTTGGGCTTTACTACCCTACCCATACAGTAATCCAGACTTATGATTGTTCGCCTATGCATCGGTTATACAGTGGTTGATTAGTTGCTTGACATAGGTTTCTCATAGGTTACTTGTAGGGGTTATTCTGGTTGTATCATGGGTTATATAGGGGTCATACAACACACAACCTTTATGGAAGATTACCTCTCTAAGGGGATCTGACCAACTGGTTTTTAAGCCTATGAGGTCCCTTATAACTGTTTCTGTTACCTACAAACTTTAGTAGGGAGTCTTAGGTACCTCTTGGACGAGGCATACCTTCTTTAGCGAGGGAGGCCACTCATCCACTTTAGCTTGTTTGCATGCATATTGGCCATTTGACTTTTTGGTATTCTCTTTGATTACTAGTTGTCCCTAGGACTGTGGTTTTTGGTTTCATCATCATGGATAGCGGAGTGCTTTTTACTCCTCCATTCACCGCTACCCCCCCATGATGTCTCCTCATTTCATGGGGGTAGAGCCTTCTATTTTTTACAATGGTATGCACAATTACAACACTCAATCCACACCTTGGGTCTCTAGTCATATTTTTGTTGATATGTCTTCCCACATGCAACCCCCTCCCTAGTCTACTTATATGAATCCTAGCATTGGACCCAGAGGCACCATCGCTCCCATGCCCACCTCTTCGTTTGATATGAGTCGTGTTCCCATGGGAGGTTTGAACCTTCCACCTTATGGATCCAATCATAGATATGCTCTTTCAGGATCCAGTGCTCAGATGAGTACTTATTACACCCCGCCCATGTATCTTTCATCTTCCATGTCGGTCCCTTTAAACATTTTTTTTGCACCAGGTCCTCAAGTACCCCTAGGTCTTCCGTATGGGGATAATCAATTTTATAATTCGGGCTACCCTCCTTATGGGACACCCTCACAAGGGGGAAACATATATCCTCACTTGAATAATTCTTATCCTACCTCAGTCTCTTTGCAGACCTCAGTGATGATGCTCGTCTAGACCTCTTCAAAACACCTTGGTATAAACCACCATGTTTTTGGGCTAGGACAGGGAATATACCAGGATCCTTTCTAGCCTACAATTTTTTAGAATCAATCTTTTCCAGGACCTTGGAATCAAATACCACAATCCGTCGCTATCCCAACCACTATAAGCCACACCAATGCACCATCGCCCACCTCTGCTAGTCATGTCAAATATGAGTCAACACTTTCTACAAATAATGCCAACAAATCGCTTCCAACCTCTACCCATTATGTTGGGGGAACCATCCTTTTCACCCCAGATCATAGTTGTGTCACGTCTCTAACTCCTATTCATCATATAGGAGATGACTCTCTTTCCTTGGCCAGTCCCATAAAGAAACCTAGACGTATCAGATGTAAGCCTAAATTCCTTTGCAGGACTTGTGAAGGAAGCCATCTTCTTCGTTTGTGCCTAGTGACTGTCGAGATATTAGAGGCATGGGGCTTGCCAAAAATCCCTTCGAACTCCGAGACATCCATGGTTCCTCCTCACACCACTTCACCTTTAATGATATCGGTGACCTCACCACCGAGATTTTCCTCTGACCTCACCCCCTCAACGAAGGGTGAAGCGTCTCCTACCATCGTTACCATGCATCCTCTTCAACCTATAATTGAAGAAGTGACCACGCTGGTGCCATTTATGATCAAACCAACTCTCCCTGAAAAGAGTGATGCACCCTCCAGTCACATCATCAACATTCCAAGTCTTCCCCCTTCTGAACAAGAGAGATTCATTCTTCCTCTGAATACTCTCTCTCCGAGTTCTGATGAGGTCCCTTTCGACTGGGACGACCTGTCGGGACATCCCATACCCCCACCTATGTCTGTTCCACTAAGAGACATATTCAAACCATAACAGAGACTATGTACTCCATTAGCACTTTCTCCTCCTCGACTTGGAGAGATTTGGTCATTCCCAAGCTTTTGTCAGCTATGCGCCGGATACTGACTTTCGACAGAAGGCCGGGACGAGAACCTTGGCCTCCCCCTTTACATGTTGATTAGAACTAAAAACGAGTCTTATTTAAGCTCTTTTCCAACTCATTATTAAAAATTGAAAATATCATCGAGTGATTTGTCCCTTACACACTCATTAAAATTGGATTTGAAAGATCATGAGTCTTAGTTAATCTCTTTTCCGACTCGCTATCAAAAATGGAAAAGATCATTGAGTGAACTTGTCTTTTTCACAATCGTAAATTGGATTTGAAAAGACGTCTATTTGGCACAAGTTTACCCCTTTTTCACACCAAGTAGACTAAAATATATAAAAAGGACATTTTTTGGCGTTAAATTGTGATTGCATCTCATGGCCTTGCTTGCAGTATTTAGCCTTTAGCCGGTTCTCTCTTTGCATTATAAACCATGGCCTAAGTAGTTTTCATCCTCAACCAAGAAGAGCCTTGTTTATATCCTTCGTAATTTGACACCCTATACCCTAGAAGGGACATCACCCCGAGTGTTCATCTCCCGCATGAATTTCCTTGCATTGAGCATAGGTACGTTCTGCTGGAACTAGTTTTTCTTACTTGCGACACTCGTTCCCTCCTCTGTATCATAGCATTCACTTGTTATGAAAAAAAAAAAAAGATGAGTGGGAAGGGAGTACTATATTGTAATTGGTAGCAGGCATGTCACCTTTGAAAAGAGCACAAAGTTATTGAGTCCTTGCATCATCATAATTTTGGGTTTAGCATGGCCTTAGGAAACTGATCTCGTTAAATTTTTTTCTCTACCGACTGGTTAATCTTCCAGTCACTATAAAGAACATTATGGATGCCTCCTGCATCTAGTTATCACATCATTAAGTCTATGTTGTCAGATTCCACTATATGTCTCATTCTCTTGTTCAAAGGAATTCTATCAACCTATGTCGGCCACTCCTCAGAAATATTGATTTTGCATGTTGGCCATACCCTCTCAAAATCACATGATACTTTGGTATTATGATGCACCCTAGCCCTACTTTCATCATTGGTAGTTCACCTTGAACCCAACAATCAACATTTCATCATGGGTCGTTGACTGGGTGGTTTCCCTTATGTTCGAAGACAAGACATCTATTCACACTTTGGGATTCATGAAGTGTCTTGGATGCCATTAGCCCTATTGGTGGCTTCCTTTCATTTGTCAACAATTTTCATCATTGGCTGTTATTCAGAGGGTATTTTTCGTGTATCGCTTGCATTTGGCACACGCAAAAGATGCACATGGTCGTTGGTTCATGAACATGTTCTTCGTTTGATCTCCACCAAATCATGAATCTCTTTCTTTGTTCCTCGTGATGACTGATGAGAGATTCCTTAATGTTCTCCTTTCAGTGGGTCTCTTTCCATCGAATTCAACTCATGTATTCTGGATACGCGACCTAGAGTTTTATGAGTACCTTGAGGCTTGCATTCATTAGTGGTAGGCTCTCTCGCCATTAAAAAATGGGAATACATCAATGTCTCCTGATCAATGGATCTCTCAAGTGTTCGACACCAACTCCTTTATTCACATATGTAGAGATGTACTCGATGCCTTGATACCTAGTTTCATCATTGGTAGGTTTTATCACATTTTTTAATGGTATACCTCAATGATCGGTAATCAAACGATGTCTCATTGTGTTCGAACTCAACTCATTTATTCACATGTTGTCGACTTGCACCATTGGTAGATTGTATTGAAGACTTGAAGACATCACTTTTTGGATGCATCTTTCCTGAGTTGTTGCATCCATTTCATTGGACCAGTACCTATTTGACTTCAACAATCATGGGAGATTAGATTGTACTCCATGGTATATAGATATCTTCAGATTGATTTTGAGATTGGTTTCACTGGGCTTGTTCCTGACTATGATAGCTATTAGCATGTAACCACATTTATACTTGCCTACTCATGGCCATGAACACTTGTTGGTATATTTTCCACATGGATCTGCATTGTATTCTTGGCAGCCATGTATGCAAAGTCAGTACATAATGTAATGAGAAATTGAGTTCGTCCAGATGGTTCTCTACCACTCCACTTTTGGTTTATTTATAATGTATTTCGTCCATCGCAGATACTCCTCTAATCTCACACATTAGGGGGGCATCTGTTATAGCAAGATTTGCCTCACCATTGCTATCTTGCACAGAGGGCCTTTTTCAATTTCTCTATGGAGACTTATCAACCCCTTTTTGATAAATACAGAGCCAAAAATATATATCTTTCCACATATACGGTCCCTAACTGCTTTGCAAGATGCGTATATGCTTGCTTCTCCACTACATCTCGCGTATATCGAGATTTGTGCCAGAAAATACAAAATGAGGTCAGGTTTCCATGTCAAGATAGAATATCTCTGATCTTTGGCCTTCCATATACTAAAAACGTTCCGACTCGGCCCTTCAATTTCATTCTGGAGGCTATAAGAGCACAATTTCGAGCTATGGAAAAACAGGAGAAAACATTCAACTTTGAGAGCAAAGTTACTCTAGAGAAATTACTTCATATTGAGTCTGCATCCCTTTGTCCCTCAAGTCTGAACACATTTTTCATCCCTCAAGATCTTTCCTTATTGTCGAGAGGACCTCATCACCTCTTTGCTATGAGCCTTCCTTTGGTGGAGGATTGAAGTGGTGGAGACCTAGTTGGAAGGAACTTGGTTTCTTGGTTTCAAACCGTGCCAACACGGAAGTCTATAATGTTGATACTTTTGTTGATCAATTATTAATAGAAATAATCCTTTCCCATCCTATCTATATCTTGCAAATATATTATTATTATCCATGGGCATTTTTGTAATGTTTATTAATGGATTGTGTTATCTGATGTGCTAACTCATTTGATATATTGTCACTATATAGTTACATCGCTTGTTTGTTGAGAACTTCTTGCAAGTGTAAAGCTTTGGGTCAAAGTGCTCAACATTGGAACAACATCAAATGATTGGATTGAGGTAGGCTTCTTCCTCGTATCGCACATTAGTTTATATAGCACATGTTGGAATTGAGTTGATTTCTACAGTCATACCT
>ML784863.1:193350-207501 GCA_009831015.1 Picea engelmannii | reverse complement strand
CTCTCTTTAGTTGGTTGTAGTATGTATGAAAAACAAAATTTGACTACCACTGTTTATTCATATTTCTTGAATACCAAAGGGTAGTGAACTTCGCCACTAGTGGTTCAAAATGGTCGATGTCTAGGAAGGTCGCACCTTCTGGCATCTCCCAGGAAATAAAATCTATAAGGATCAAGAGCTAGCTGAAATGAAATTCACATGCTTGATCATGTTCATCTCTGTAGTCGAGTTCCAATTGGTTCACCAGGTACTTTGCCCAGTTTATTTGAAGGCCTTCTGCGCACTTCCCTGCAAGGTTGACTACAAAACCAGTGACTTGGGTAGGTCGGTTATTTCTTACTAAATTCCTTGCAATCAACTAATAGGTGAGACACACTGCACCACTCTGGATAGAAGCTACCTTGTAGCCTCATGTTCCCTTCTCGACATCACTATAATTTTCCTTGATCCTATGTGCTAGAGCATGATCCATGGATTTTCTGAGGTAAAAATCTTATGGATCAGGTCCATGCATACTCAAGCCTGTGATCTGATTGATCAGCATCAGATCAATTGTTATATGGTGGTCTAGCCACAAATAACCACCATGGTAACAAGACAGTAGCATCTTGACACATGCATTCACCTCATGGTGTCTTCCGAAGTGGGGAATCTTCATGATGTTCAACAGGGTGGACTACATGAGGTTCATAGTCCACGACTGGGGAATTATCTTCAAATTATTCCCCTTAGTTTTGGTTAGGTACTTATGTGGGGCGAGCATGTTATAGACTTTGAAATCTCTGAGGTTGAATTCGTTGAACTTCAACGCTGCAATCTTATCTTGGTATACTCGAACTATATGGACCCCCTTCAGGAAGTACGCAGTGACGAAGGTGTACTCAAAATATCTAGGTGCATTGTCTCAATTTATTGTTCCTCTCAGAGGTGGTATGTAGGCAGGTAATATATTCAGGATCAATTTGGCATTCACTAGATCATCCATGTGCTTGGTTCACTTTTCATATGATGGTCGGGATGGTTCGGCTCCATGAGCAGTTGAAAAATATGATTGCATTGTTCTCATGGATGAAGTATGTACACCTATAGATAATCGTCTCTCTGAAATGACTCTTTCATTCATTTGGTTGATGAGTGCTTCTATTACATATTCTTTGACTGCATTGAGCTCCTCGGACATACGCGCTCGGGATGGAAAATATTAGGTTCAAAGGGTAACTTAGACACTACAATAGAATATACAGAAAGAGCACGATGATCACTGTGCAAAATCAACTTAGTCTATGGGCTCAAACTCTCGATTGGCAAAAGTGTTCTCGGTGCATGGTGCGACGGGATAGATAGGTAACTCGGTAACATTTCACTTGCAACGGGTATGAAGCCTTCATTAACTTTGTTATGTCCGTTATGGCGCGGTCACAACGGTTAGATGGTGAGTTGTTTGTCCATAAATGTCTTTCTATCTGTTTGAAGCATAGGTATAATGGTTATAATGTCCCCAACGGCTATATTGCTTCGCCATGGTGAAGTGACATATGTCACTGTTCTAATATCCCGACGAAGCTCCAATTTTGCAAATTTTCCTTCTGCAAGGTTCCTTCTGGATCTTTCTACAACTTTTCGATCTTAGCCCTCTTCTTACTTAGTTTTCTATCCTTCTTTCTAGTGAGATTCGTCTCGGTATTCCTTTTCCCATTCTGATTCTTATCTTCTTTTGACATGGTGACTTTGCATTGTTGAGATTCTTTCAAGGGTAATAGTATTTATTTATATGGGATATATATTTCAATCTTCTGTGGGTCCTCTATTGTTCTTGCAACTTCAACATCTATGTCATTATTGTTAAATGGCTGTGATCTGTTCTCTTGTTCTTCAATCAAGTGTGTGATCCTTCTAGTTATAAAATCTTTTAACTCTTGATGCTTCTGCTCTAAGACGTCTTCTTCTTCCTTCCTTCTAGATTGATCTCTTTTAATCCAAGGTTTTCCTAGTAACATGGTAAATGGTGTGTTGTCCTCAATAAATTTAATAATCTCAAAATATTCTTCTGTCGAAGCTCTATCGACAGTCATAGGTAGATTGGTAATTCTCCCACATAGGGTTATCAATTTTCCCTTGAATAATCCCATTCCTCCCAGTGAAGGAATCATAGCACGCTTTCCTAAAATTTTCCAAGTTCTTTCTGTCATAATATTCACTTGTGTTTCCTCATCCAAAACACAGTCAATGTCAAAGTCTCCTATGCTTTCTTCAATGCATTCGTTTTCTTTGAATATCTCTGATAATGTGACATGTCGGTGGTCATTCAGGGTTTCTTTTATCTATAGAAATACTTTCTCTTATTCTTTCTAGGATTCTGTCATAATCTTAGTTTATGGATCTGCCTCAGAGTTTTCTTGATTTATATTCATTCTTTCAACTTTAGAAATCATTCTAGGGAAATCCAATACTTCATGGTCCATATATTTACAACAAAGGAAACTAGGTCTCCCCCCAGGGCATTCCTTAGCAATATGTCCTAGTTTTCTACAACTATAATAGAGGGTTACTCCTCTCTTTCTTTTAAATGATCCCCAACCCTTCCTGTACTGCATGCTAGGATCATAAGAGCTAACTTGCAAACATTTATTTCTAGGATCTTGCATACACTTGTTAGTCCAAACATTCTTTCTATGCATAGGTATAACATATCTTTCACTGTTCTTATTAGATATACTCATATCAAACCTTATTTCATCTACCAGTGCCCTAGTTTTCAAACTAGGAAAGTCTCTATCAAACACACCTAGATCCATATTGTTGAAGCAAATTTTTCCACTTGTCTTACTCCTATAGAGTAAAGACCTTTTAGATCTAAAACTTTTCACTATTCTTACCTTTATCAGAGCACAAAGCTTGAAAATCTTACCTTTTTTCTTCATACCTGACCTCTTTTCTTAGCACAGAGCTTCACAATTCAAGTAGAATGTTGTGCACTAGGGCAATAGATCTATGCATGGAGATTTCACAATTTCAGGATGAATCTTTGCACAAATCATCTTCTTTCTCAGTTCCTAGAAATCACAGTTTCAGGTCCCGACAACAGAACCATTTGTTGGCATAGGGGCAGACCCAGGGTTCAACTCTAAAACAACGGGCCAAAAAAAACCTAACTACAGGCCCTTTTTGAAACAACTGTAAAGAAGATGAAGTCTCACCCAAGGTAAAGGCAGGGGTAGTTGTAGGACTCTAGTTTCTGCAACCTTAGCTGGGACACAAATCTGTGATTATAATACTTAATAAAGAACTTAGCACCATCAGTTCATCAATATTTAACCAATATATACTCCACAGAGAAAACATATCATCGCAACATTCACCCAGATCTAATGCATCTAAGCACTTAGCGTAAAGAAATATATTAGAGCTAGCAGATTCGAGCACTAAGCAAGTTCACATAGATCAGATCTACATCCATTTATATCATTAGCACAAATCATAAACAAATATATCTATCTATATCAAATCACTTAGCAAGTAAATACATAAACACATCAAGACATTGCACAGAGCATCACAACACAACATATACATGGTTCACCCCCACCCTAGGGTTACGTCCACCAACTTTTCTTCTTTATTAGCTTCTTCAATCAGTTACATGCACAAAGCCTCAAAACCCTTACTCTGCATAGGATAGGAGATTTGTGCACCTCGCTAGATCCTCCTTCCTTGAATTATAGCACAAATAATTCCACAGTCTTGTCACAATCACTTTTACTTAGCTCTGCAAGTCTCTCACAATATGCAAAGAGTGCTTACAACCCTTTGAACACATAGATATAGCACTTATCCATTCCTTATGACTTCTCCTTATTACATCACCTAGTATTCTATATATACATTACAAAATAGGCCTAAACATGGGTAAACCCATGGGCCGACATCCCATACCCATTACATATTCCCAAATCCCAAAAAGGACCCAAAAAGGGGATGAGATCCCACAATATCTGCTTCATCTTGCACTCCATCTTCGATAGGACGTCGAAGTCCCAAAATAGGTCAAACTTGACCAAGGATCTCCCCAAAGTTGGTCAAGGACCAACAAAATGTTTGGTTTTCCAAGAAAATAAGGTGGAAACAATTAATACCCTAGGTATTTTACAACCATTAGCCATCCCAAGTCAACGTTGGGAGGCGGTTTCCATGGATTTCATCATAGGGTAACCGAAGTCTGAAGGAAAAAGTTTCATCATGGTGATTGTTGATAGACTGACCAAGTATGCACATTTTTTAGCACTGTCTCATCCCTTCAAAGCCAATACAGATTCCATTGCATTCATGGAGACAGTTCAAAATCTACATGGAAGCCCAAAGATTATTGTAAGTGATAAAGATCCCATCTTCATTGGACATTTTTGGACATAATTGTTTTCTTGTTTGGATACTCAATTGGCTCATAGTTCATCCTATCATCCTCAATTTGATGGACAAATCGAGATAGTGAACAAATGTCTGGAAAGCTACCTTTGTTGCTTTGTCTCTGATAAAAAAACACAATGGTTCAAATGGTTACCCTTGGCAGAATGGTAGTATAACACTTCCTTTCATACTACAACAAAATTGACACCATTTATGGAACTCTATGGATACCAGCCTCTTTCCATCACTTCTTCTCTAAAATAAAAATATAAGGTTCAAGCAATGGAAGATCACATCGAGTATCAACAATAAGTTCTCCAAATATTAAAGGAAAACCTAACCATGGCACATAATCACATGAAACAATAAGAAGATAAACATTGTAGTGAAAGAAGTTTTGAAGTAGGGGATTGGGTGTTTTTAAGAAAACCATACAAAAAGATGACCCTCAAGCAAGCGAAGAAGGATAATAAATTATCACCAAATTACTATGGCCCTTATAAGGTATTGCAAAAGATTGATACTATGGAGTATATATTGGAGTTGCCTGCATCTTCATGAGTACACCCAATTTTCCATGTTTCATGCTTAAACAAGGGTATAGGTGACAAGATCTTAGTTCAAACTATATTGCCAGAACTTGACGAGGAAGGAAAAATCATATTAGAGCCTGAAGCTATCACTAACACAAGAATTCGCTAGCTGAGGAATAGATCCATTTCAGAGTATCTCATTAAGTGGAGGAAACTACCTACTGAAGATTCCACTTGGGAAGATGAGTCTTCTATACAAAAGCATCCAGAATTACTCAAGTGTTGCAGAAAAAACTTGTCTCAAGGGGAGGGGCATGTTAATCCCTAAATAGTGGAACATTACCCCTTAATTAGGGAATATTACATTAGTAATGTTATTTTATTTATGTCGGGTTGGGTCCATTAGTTGTAATTGTACCTCCTAGTCTCCTATATATACCAAGGAGACCTTATCATTTGGAATCATCTTGTATTTGAAAATTTATGTGGTGTATAAGGAGTTTTCCCCCTCAAAGAGGCTTATCATCTAAAATTCTCTCTTTTTCAAGGAGTTGAGTATTTATTCTGATGTTTTTCTATGCTATCTTGATATCTGGTTCCTAACATCTGTCTTTGTCTATGCTTTTGATGGTCAATAAATCTTAGGTAGCACATTTGGATTCTCTTATATCCATCTGTATACATCTGATACACCTTCACGAATGGTTTTTTATTGTGTTGGATGTATGGTTGACCCAGGTTCTACCTTAGTTCTCCAATAAAACCCTAGAAACCATCGGCCCCTCTAGTAAACCAAAAGGCAACACTACACAGAGATTGCACAATGCAATCTCACTCAAGATGGTTTATGGGTGATTGGATGACTCAGATTTGTACAATCATGGAAGGGATGATTCTCATGGGATTTTAGGAATACCTACACTTCAAATTATATATTCATCATTCTACCTATTAGCACTCTGTAATTTCTCAGGATGAGGAAGAAATTGACAGAGGTAACCACAAAACCACTTTGAGTCAAGGATCTAACCCTCCAAGACTCAGAGAGGGATATCTCTATATGGTTTGACTTTGTTGGAATTGGATATTAGGATAGTTATGAGGATAGAATGGTTTTTTTTGATTTTTTGGTTGGGACAACAAAAAAAGGCCATTGGGAAAAATGAAGTCAAAAAGGTTAAAGGTGATCCAACGAAGGAATAACTGAGATCATATGTAACAAGGAAATATAGTCATGCCAGTGGATCCTTGTAGTCTGTGATATGGAAAAAGAGGAATAGATTAGAGTTTCACTTCAAGTGCATATCACTACTACCTAAATTCTACATTCAAACTTCAAAAGAAAACATAAATATTGTTTTAAGCCATAACAGGGTTTTTGAAACAAATCCTAAACATAATCTTATTATAAACAATAAAAGAAAGAAAGAATATGTGAAACCATAGAATAACAATTTACATCAATAATAACTTCACCACATAACTATGACACATGACTCTTGAAACATAATGTCTTTGTATTCATCAAAAGGATCACTTACAACCTCCTCAAAATATTTACAATAGATGATAATCATCCCATACCATCCTTCCCTTTAGGTCCCCCCATTTGATTGACTCTCTTGGGTCTACATATAGATACAAAACAACTTTCACCATATGAGGGGTCAAATCCTACCTCCTAGGATCAGATCACAAAAAGATCTCTAACAATACCCAAAGCTAGGAAAGTCAAAACAGACTTCCCGGTTTAGCTCAACTAACTCAATTTGACTTTGAGAGGAATTAAATATCACAAAATACACATGGAAAAAGCTAATTAAACCCCATGAAAATTAATTACATCATATATGTTCACTATATTTCGAATTACATTTGTGGGAATCAACTTTGACCAAGAACATTAAAATATGGTCACATTTCCTAGAAACCCAGCACCAATCTACAAAAATGCAGCACCAACCTTGTAGGGGTGTTTTGAAAGTCTTCCACTACTCCAAATCCATTTATGAAAGGCTCAATGGAAATATTCGGATGTCTAGTTCACAATGGAGTCATCAAGATTTGAAAAACCCTACTCCAAACCCCTCAAAACTTGGCTTGAAGTCAAATTGTCTAGAAACACAGTGAAAAGAGAAACAAGGAAGAAAAACTCATATCGCTTTAACCATAAAACCTATGAAAAAATTGAAGGAGGTTATTGTGACTGGTTCCATTCTTAACAAAACGCTCCTTTGTTTTTCAAAAATTCATCTCCATTTGGTTAGAAACCTCTTTTGAAAATGATGACAAAAACATAGTCAAAAGCACAACAACAGTCCTAGAGCAACTGTATTTGGGCATATCTCTCAAGCAGTAAATCCAAATGGGCTGAAATTTTCAAATAAAGTTAATATAATCATAGTGCACCTCCAAAAAAAATATCATCCTAATCAGAGTCATAAATCTTGATAAATTCCCAAAATGGTTGTAGTTGATGATGGCTCATTTTGTGAAAATCGTGCAACATTTTGAGCTGAAATTAAGTGGGTGTTTTCATCTCATCCCAATTCCTATCTTGTAGAAATTTCATTGAAAATGGGTATGTGGCTTAATATATATGATGATAACATGGTGACTATGTAAAAACACAATGCCTCCCTGCAAAAGCGCAGTGCCCCAGCGTGTGAAGGAATTTGGAAGGCCTTCCCATGCTCCAAATTCAATTCTGAAAGATGCATTGGAAAGCATAGGATGTCTAGTTTTAATTAGACACCTAAATAAAGCCAAATGTACATTCCATGAGGGATAAACTTTCATTTTCCCACAGCTACTCCCAAAAGTGCAGTGCCTAGTGCAGAAAGGTGGCAAAGAGTGATTTTTTGACGTGTTTTTGGGCATTTTCTCCCAACCTGTTTGTCGATAAGGCACCAAAAGTAGATATATGAAATTTTTAGGGTAATATCTATCCACCAATATCAACATTTTTTCATTTGGAGGTATGAGGAAAAAGCGCAGCGCCAAGGTGCTGTGCTTTTGGCTGAACTGATATTTCCAATTTAGGCCAAAATTTATAAAAAAAAACAAAATTTTACAAGATTTTTTCAAAATTTGCCCATAAATGTTCTATGAAGCCAGTAGATGATATGTTAATAAGTGAGGGAGGCCTCAGATAGAAATTCAATTTTTTCCTTCTCTTTTTTCCTCATTAGGGTTTGCTTCAGTTTCTTCTTCACTTGCTTGATTCTGATTTGGAAGACCTTGTTCCTTGTATAATAATGCATAGCCATGTGTCTTTGTAAGTTTTTGTTCCTTCTTTCCCTCTTATTAAGCTTATCCAAGTGTAAATTCACCCTATCAAACCAATATTTCCTATCTTTCTCAATTTCTACCAAAATGAGTTCATCAACAGTCATTAGGCCTTTTGGTGAAGATGGCTCCTTTTGCAGCTCAAGTGCCCTCTTGAGACCTCTTGTTGTGATGGTGAATTCAAAGGTGTAGAGTGACTTCTTGATTGAGATGGTGATGAATAAATTTCAGTGATGACTCCTCAAAATGAGTGATGGCATGACTAAAACATGAACTGAAAGGAGTAGTAAGACACCTAGACATACTAACCAGTGACAAAATTTTTATTTGAAAACCTAAAAATTTGACCTAGGACCCTATTAAAAAACTTGAAAGATCATATTTGATCACTAGTGACTGACAACACAGACAAACACTAACAGGGGCAAAGTCATCCGAGGAAACCAGGAAAGCCGAGACATTTCATGAGAAAACAACAGATAGAAACTGAATAATCAAACTTCCTATAATTTATAGGACCCTAACATAGGATCCACCTAGGGATGGAAGTTGTTTCAAGAGGTGAAAAGAACCACAAATATCTGAATTCATATATCAATGACTTATCTATTAGGTTGATCCCAAAACCTACAACCTCTTCTAATCTTCAACTGATACCAAATCATACTAAAATATGAAATTGAAATGCACACTAAAATGGAAACTATACTGCAATCTGAAAATGAAAAAACTGTTGAAATGAATGCTCAAAGAGATGAGCTTATTTTCATATTTCTACATATTCTAACTGATCCATAACAACTCACTCAAATGATACAAAATTTCCAATGAAGCCAAAAAAGGAGATGGTCATTCACTAAACTTTTTCTTACCTCCTCTGTAAGCAGACATAATGATGTGTATACATGCAACTCATAAAGGAAATTGAAACCAAGACTTATGCTGAGTAACAAAATAGCGTTCACCTTCACCAACGCATGCACAAGACTTCCCAAATGGTTTCGAAAATCATGAAATATTACCTCTTGTGAATCAACAAGAGGATAAAAGTAGAAATCAATTGTAATCACTTGCTACTCTTTTTTAGGATTGTCCTCCAACTGAATTACAATGGTTGGACTATCATCATCCTAATATGAAACTTCATGCATGATTTTTTCTTCAAGAAAATCTAAATCAATAGTTATTTGAACAAGATCATCGTTGACACATCCTTTCATAACATGCACATTAAGATGCAGTGCTACATTAGGTACTTTTTCAATTTTACTGTCTTGGGCTGCATTCTCACATTCTAGAGAATAAGAATGATTAAAAGGATCTAAAATATGTCTTTCATCAGATGAAGCATTAGGAATTTGACAATTTAATTTTCCTTGTTGACTTAAAATTTTCACAACAGGTTGATCGTTAAGTTTTGGGAAACAAACATGTTGTTCATTACTTTCTAACTCAATTAGGATCATCATAATTAGGATCATCATCAAGTAATAAAGGACAACTGAAATGACCATTGTCATATCTATCTTGTGTGCTATAAAATAAAAGCATGATTGTTGCAAACTTTCATCAAATTTGAATGAAGAAACATGGCTTTCAATAGTATACTATCTTGTTTCATCAACAATCAACGAAGAAACTAATGTCTGAGAATTTTCCTGATTATTATGGTAGATGGATTCTACTTTCTATTCATGAGACTATTGTAAATCAACAAATTAATCTTCAATAATATGCTCAATTACCTTCACTTGTTGATTAGTAAGAAGAAATTGTTCTTCAATCTGATCTTCTTCCATTGAAAGAACTACAGTGTTGATGTTGTCATCCATGGGATCTGAAACAACTTTGTCTCTTTCACTCCACTCGTCCTCTACTGAAAAAGGAGGAAATTCTACATGTGCAAGAGGTTCCAAAACAACCCCATTCCTCTTCACTATTCTTCCCCTATTAATCCTTGACAATCTAATCAGTTTCATCTTCAACTGCATAAATTGTTGCTTGGTGGAAATTCGCTTGAAAATCATGGCAACAACCCCCTTCTATTCTTTGTTCTTTCCATTGAGATGAAAATTCATATAGATATTATTTAATCTCATCATCCGTATTTTCTTCATCACCATACATATTTACCAGATATTAGAAGAAATCTTCAAAATATGCACAACATTTTTCAGCCTGAGGCAAGGGAAGACAAAATTCCTTAAACTGCTCATAAAAGATTGAATGCAAATCTTTAAGAGAACCCAAAATTGCATATGGAAAACCTTCATACCAAGATCTAGCTTTGTCTTCTAATGTTTCCATGAACATTTTCATAGCATCATCATGTCCTTTTTTATCTTTAAATAATGGAAGATAATTCAACCAATTAACATGGGGAATAGGGTTTGGAAAACCAAGAATACCAGATCGTTTTGTAGGATCATACCTTCGTTCTATTCTTGAACTCATCTTGATTTCTAGATTCAGCTACCAGTGGAGTCTCCCCAAAAAATTTGAAACTCTGTTTGGAGTCACTTGGTGAATATTTCAGTCTTCATGTGCCTGATCATTTTCCACCATCAACAATCAGATCTGGAACTTGATACACTTTTCTGAGGAACATTCCCCAGTATGGTTGCCATTATGTTAGCACTCTGTAATTTCTCAGGAACAGGAAGAAATTGACATAGGTAACCACAAAACCATTTCTATTCAAGGATCTATCCCTCCAAGACTCAAAGAGGGATCTCTCTATATGATTTCACTTTGTTGTAATTGAATATTAGGCTAGTTATGAGGATAGAAGGTTTGTTTTTGATTTTTTGGTTGGGACAACAAAAAAGGGCCAATGGGAAAAATGGAGTCAAAAGGGTTAAATGTGATCCAGTGAAGGAATAACTGAGATCATATGTAACAAGTTAATATAGTCATGTCAGTGGATCCTTGTAGTTTGTGAGATGGAAAATGAGGAACATATTAGAGGTTCACTTCAAATGTAGCGCATTGCTACCTGAATTCTACATTCAAACTTCAAAAGAAAACATAAATATTGTTTTAATCCAGAACAGGGTGTTTGAAAAAAATCCTGAACATAATCTTCTTATAAACAACAAAAGAAATAAACAAAATGTGAAACTAGAGAAGAACATGTTACATCAAGAATCACTTCACCACATAACTATGACACAAGAATATTGAAACATAATGTCTTTGTATTCATCAAAAGGATCACTTACAGCCTCCTCAAAATATTTACAATAGATGATAATCTTCCTATACCATCCTTCCCTTCAGGTCCCCCCATTTGCTTGAATCTCTTGGGTCTACATATAGATACAAAAAAAAATTCCCCATATGAACAGGTCAAATCCTACCTCCTAGGATCAGATCACAAAAAGATCTCTAACAATACCTAAAGCTAGGAAAGTCCAAACAAACTTCCTAGTTTAGCTCAACCAATTCAATTTGAATTTGACAAGCATTAAATATCACCAAATACACATGGAAAAATCTAATTAAACCCCATGAAACTTAATTACATCATATACATTCACTATATTTCTAATTTCATTAGTGGGAATCAACTTTGAACAAGAAAATTAAAAAACTATCACATTTCCTAGAAACGCATCACCAATCTGCAAAAACATAGCACCAACCTTGTAGGGGCCTTTTGAAAGTATTCCACTACTCAAAATACACCTCTGAAAGGATAAATGTAAATCTTGGGATGTCTAGTTCATAACGGAGTCATCAATATTTCAAAACCCCTACTTTAAACGCCTTAAAACTTGGCTTGAAGTCAAACTGTCCAGAAACGTAGCGAAAAGAGCAGCAAGGAAGACAAAAACATATCTTATTAACCATAACTCCTGTGAAAAGTATGAAGGAGGTTATTATTACTAGTTCCATTTGTAACAGAAACCCCCTTTGGTTTTCAAAAATTCATCTCCATTTGGTCAGAAACCTCTTTTGAAATGATGACAAAAACATAGTCAAAAGTGCAGCAATAGTCCTGGAGCTACTGTATTTTGGGCATATCTCTCAAACGATAAATCCAAATAGGATGAAATTTTCACAGAAAGTTAATATCATCATAGTGCACCTCCAAAAAAAATATCATCCTAATAAGAGTCAAAAATCTTGATAAAATCACAAAATGGTTGTAGTTGATGATGGCTCATTTTGCGAAAACCATGCATCATTTTGAGCTGAAATTAAGTGGGTGTTTTCATCTCATATCAATGCATCTCATGTATAAATATCATGGAAAAAGGGTGTGGGTTTTAATTTATATTACTATAACATGATGACTATGTAAAAATGCAACATCTCCCTACAAAAGCACAACGCCCAGCTTGTGAAGGAGTTTTGAAGGCCTTCCCATGCTCCAAATTCACTTCTGAAAGATGCATTGGAAAGCTTAGGATGTCTATTTCTCAGTAGACACCTCAAGAAATCCAAATGGACACTCAATGAGGGATAAATTTTCATTTTCCCACAGCTACTCCCAGAACCGCAACACTTGGTGTAGAAAGGTGGCATAGAGTGATTTTTTGACCTGTTTTTGGGCATTTTCTCCCAACCTGTTTGCTTATAAGGAACCAAAATTAGATATATGACATGTGTAGGGTACTAGATATCCACCAATATAAAATTTTTGGCATTTGTAGGTATGAGGAAAAAGTGCAGTGCCAATGCACTCCATTTTTTGTTGAACTGATATTTCCAATTTAGGCCAAAAGTCATAAAAAACCAAGATTTTACAACATTTTTTCAAAATTTGCCCAAACTTGTTCTATGAAGCCAAGAGATGATATGTTAAGCCATGAATGAGGACTCAACTACCAATTCAATTTTTTCCTTCTCTTTTTTCCTCATTAGGGTTTTCTTCAGTTTCTTCTTCGCTTGCTTGATTCTAATTTGGAAGACCTTGTTCCTTGTATAATAATGTATGTCCATGTGTCTTTGTAAGTTTGTGTTCCTATTTTACCTCTTAAGAAGCTTCTCCAAGTGGAAATTCAACATAGCAAACCAATATTTCCCATCTTTCTCAATTTCTACCAGAATGAGTTCATCAACAGTCATTAGGCCTTTTGGTGAAGATGGTTCCTTTTGCAGCTCAAGTTCCCTCTTGAGACCTCTTGTTGTGTTGGTGAAGTCAAAGGTGTAGAGTGATTTCTTGACTGAGATGGTGATGAAGAAATTTCAGTGATGAATCCTCAAAATGAGTGATGGAATGACTAAAACATGAACTAAAAGGAGTAGTAACACACCTAGACATACTAACCAGTGACCAAATTTTTATTTGAAAACCTAAAAATTTGACCTAGGACCCTATTAACAACCTTGAAAGAGCATATTTGATCACTGGTGGCTAACATCACTGACTGAAACTAACAGGGGAAAAGTCATATGAGGAAACCAAGCAAGACGAGATATTTCATGAGAGAAACAACAGATAGAAATTGAATAATCAGAGTTCCTATAATTTATAAGACCCTAACACTACCATTCAAATCTACCATTTAGTTAACCTTTAACATTCATTCTGCAGGAAATAACATGTCTAATCTAATCTGTGTTGCAAATTAACCTTATCATATTTATTCATTTAACTACTCATTCATCATAAAATACATTTCAAGCATAAAGAACATATTCCACACATTGAAACAGTATTTTACCGTGGTTCACCCGCCTGGGCTACGTCCACAAATAATTGGAATTCTATGCTTATTTATTCATCTTCATCAAAATTCTTCTTTGCACGCATTACATCATAAGTTGGTGAGGATGACCAGTGTCACACTAAGCTCCATATCTTGCGACCTGACCCTCGGTTACACTCCATAAGTCTCCAAAATGGATACAATCTGAGCTCCACAACTCTCAAACAACAACTAGTAATTGCGACTCAAAACTCGAAAAGGTTCTCAAA
>ML784863.1:163277-184322 GCA_009831015.1 Picea engelmannii | reverse complement strand
AATAATTGATATAAAATTATGAAACTTGTACTAGAAATAATAAAGACTATCCACTATCCAATGAAACCATTCTCACTCAATTCAGATACTATAGGAAGAAGTTATGATTGCTTTACCTAGAACACCTTCTTGAGACTAGTCAATAGGACTAGTCAGATGCCCTATCTTCCACAGGGTGTATCTACAAATGTAAGATGACCCAGAAGCTGAATTTTTTTCCAAAGATACCTTACTAATTTATATGAATATCCTCCACTGTTCAGGGTCTGAAACGTTACAAAAACATTTTTATAGTGAAAATTCCTCAATGACTTAGATCAAGATGATTCCAGAACCCTATCTTGCACATGGTTTATCTCCGAAAGTATAAGGCCTCAAGAGATGAAATTTTAACCCAACATACCTTGATCTGTCTAATAAATATCCCCCAAGCCGTTCCTTTTGAAACGTTGTATAAAAAATGTTATAGAAAAAATTCCAAGGTGTCTTATATGTAGCAGTGAAACCCCAAGACCTTGAGCTTTGATACCATATGTTAAGAAAAAAATATAACTATAGCATAGAAAAACCTTAGAATAAGTACTCAACGCCTTGAAAAAGAGATAATTTCAGATAATAAGCCTCTTCGAGGGGGAAACCTCCTTTTACCCCACATAAATGTTCAAGTACAAGATGATTCCACATGAAAATGTCTCCTTGGTATATATAGGATACTAGGAGGTATAATTAAAACTAATGGAATAAATCCGACATAAATAAAATAACAGTACTAATGTAATATGCCCCAATTAAGGGGTAATGAGACAATATTAGGGATTAACACTTCCATATGAGCTGAAAATATTTGACACCCTTTCCTGTAACATTTCTTCAGCTGCAATGTTGCAATTTCTCTGATGGTTATTGCCCTGGGAATTCCTTTCACTTTCCTTAGTTTCCCTTCCTCATCCAAGCAAGTAAATGTTTTTTTATGACAGTCCAGGAGAGCGTGATGTTGGTCCAACCAATCCATCCCAATTAGACAGTCATAAGAACCTAAAGGCAATATGTTCAAATCTGCCTTGGTGTTCAGTCCATTCATGTGCATGAGGTATGACTTAACCATCTCATTAAATTTTCTTTTGGCTCCTGTAGCCAGCTGCACCAACCAAGATTTCCCATGCTTGCTTCTTCCACTTCAATCATGTGGGACTAATACTCTTCTTGCTTGTTGTCTAGGGCTGCATAGATCCTTGGCACATTTCTACCCATGTCCCCCATTGTTTCAGCTTGTTGTACATTGTGAACAACCCTTCATTTTTCACCTCTGTGAGGAAAATCTCTGAACATATGATCTACTTTACAACCCCAACATTGGATAGGTGGCTTCCTTGGCCTTTGACTCCCTATGTCAATATTTCTGGGTTCTTTAGGTGTTTGTTTTCCCTGTAGATTATTTCTGAAGAATGGTGGCTTAGCTCCCTTCTTCCTCTAATCCATCTTGAGTTTATTTTTGTCTTCCCAAGACTTTTGGAAATTTGGCCTTGCTTCTTGCTAATCATATAGGCATTTAGCTCGCCTTATGGTCTCTTCCAATGTCTTGGGATCATCATACTATATTTTTTCACTAATGAATGATGGAAATCCACTCAAATACCTTTGAATTTTGACTGTCTCATCCTTGATGAAAGAGACATACTTCAGCAGTTCTAGAAACCTTCTCTCATATTCATCTATGGTCATACTTCCAATCATGAGTTCAAAGAACTCTTTCATTTTCTTTTCATAGTATCTCTTAGTCAAGTATTTCTTCTCAAAATACTTCTTGAATTCCCTCCAAGTAACACTTTTCTCTTTAATGTGTTGCACCTGCATAAGATGATCCCACCACATGGATTCCTTTCCCTTGAGTTGATAGCTAACAATTCTACCTTCTACATGAGAAGAATAACTATGAAATTGAAAATACTTTCTCATGCCCAGCAACCATGTTTCTAGATCTTCATCCTTCTTGTGCTCACCATCAAATGTAGGAGTTTTGATTTTGTTCATTTCTCCTCGTAGCTCATCCACCCCATACCTCTTATGCCTTCTAACAGGGGATGGAATTGAGTTGTTTCCTGCTCTCTTATTGGAATGCTTGGGGAGTGATGGTGGTGTCTTCTAACACTTCTTGCTTTTCTTTTCTCATCCGAAGGCTTGTGACTTCCAAATTTGCTTGAGCCATTCTCCTTATCCAATTTCTTTTATATTATGTTCAAGCCCTCCAATAACTTCATGTTGAAGTCATTCTGATGCTCCTTGTCTCTCATAAGCCTTTCATTATCATCCTTATGTCTTTGGACATCCTTCTGCAAATTTTCAATGGTCTCTGCCATATTCATTTTTTCATTGCTTTCTTCTCCACATCCATTGGAGTTTGTTCCTTCAATGCCCAAATGGACATCCATCCCTCTGATCTCATATTGCTAACTGTAATTCCCCTATGCCTATTCCATTCCTATGGGATCTGCATTGATATTGACCTAATCTATTTGTTGTTAATTCTGCAAAACTTGCAGCCATCAAAACTTATCAAGCTAACTAATTCAATAATTCATGAAATAAATATGAACCATTTTGGTTCAATATATACATCAAAATTATTTCTTCTGATTTCCTGGTGTTATCACCATGAAAAATTTTAGATAAGACCCAATTCTTGAGAAAATAGATGCGCAGTGCCTCTAGAGATACATCAGGGAAAAAGGCGGTCTGCCAAAACCACTTTCACCAAAGTCCCGATGTCACGTGTTTCAATATGTCAAAACCACCACTCGTGGGATGGGCGACGGCTAGTCATATCACCCTGTTTCACTTGTTTGATACCCCTCAACTGTATGATGTCGGGTGAACGCCTCCATGTAACGAACTCAAAACCTAATCATTTGAAATGGATTAGTTGAGCATGGAAAAACAATATATTTGTACGTAATTCTGACTGTGATTCATGATTGGGACTCTATAACTACCAATTCTCAAATATGTAGGAATCATCTTATCCATAAATGGAGTAATATCCAAATTTTCTCGACCTTCTGATCTCTGTAAAAGAATTTCGGTGTCCATGAAATTGAGGTACATGGACAAAGCTATATGTAATGAGACCGGTTCTTCAGGCAACATGGAAGATTTTCCTATGAGTAAGAAGGAAATGATAATTGTGCATATATTAGCGACTAAATTTCATACAGAACCTTCCACAGACTCGAAATTGGAAGCCAGGCTAAATCCCACTATGAGGGATCTATTCATCAACAGACGAGTTGTTAAGAAGAAACGGAGCAAGCGACAGAAGAAATAAACCATAGTTGAAATGGCTAAAAGTGTTGGAGAGGATCAACCGGTCTGGTTAGATACTTTAAAGGAGGATATCGCTAAGATGAAATGAGTCCTCAAATAAAAGTACATTTCAACAATTTTTGGACCGATGGTAGGAGAGGTAAGGGGCCCTAGAGATGATAGGCATGTTCTTAAATGGTCCCTTTAAAATTGGATAATTGTTATTTTAAATCATTCCCTTTTTGTAACTTATCTCTAGTTTTAGAAATATGTGGAAGTCCGAGCGTTTTTGAATTCTACAAATAACTCCTCTATATATACGTATTATCTCGAGGAAGAGAAAAGGGAAAAAGGAACCTGCCCTCTGTGCAGGAAGACTTTTTTGTAATTTTGGGATTAAAATGATTATATAAAAGCAGAAGCAGATTTTGGACTATTTATTAAAAGATTCTAACTGGTGGTGATAAGAGTCTTGTTTTCTTTCATAGTATGTTTTTCTTGTAAGCTTATATTTCACTTCCATTTGTCTAAATCAGAGGAATATCAAACCCAAAATTCATCTCTAACATGCTCTTAGAATAGCAATTTAGACTATATTTATTTCTTCTAAAACCAACTATGAATTCATTTTAAATAATGCTCTGATGCGGTTGTGTGTTTCATTTTCCTCTAATACCATGAAAATTTTCTATTAAACTCAAACTCATCGCCTTAATTAGCCTTCCAATTGACTTCCTGTGCACAAAAATTCAACCTGTACACCCATATTTATCGTGCATAACAACACCACAAGGTAAATCATGCTTCCGCGCACCTATATCCACTATGCCTTTCTTCTCCGTCGCACCAATAAATTGCGTGCACTACTTTTGTGTTGTGCGCCAATATCCACTACGCACATTTTTGGTTCTTGCACTGATACCTATTGTGCACAATTTTCGTATCGTGCACTGATATTCCACATGCATTTCACTCTATGCATTGCACCATACCAAAATTCAATATTCCCCCATCACACACAATAATCTGGGTGCACCAATGAATACACTGTCGCGAGACAACTTATACTCATACTGTGCATGCACCTACCAAACTCCTCTATGTTTTGCAATACTGCGCATACCACGTGCACATTACTATGTGTGTGCTCACTACACAATGCTAAATTTAGTGCGCGCATCCGCACACAATATTCTTTCGCATGGCGCCATAATTTACCACGCACACCTGCATGCCAACATTTTCCATGCGGTGCAAAAACTTTATCGTGTGCGCCTACACGCCAATATTTTCCACGTGGTGCCAAAAGTTTCCATGGATTCTCTGTGACTTGAAATTTGGTCACTTCGAAATTAATCTTCTGTGAATATTTTCTTCAGCTGAACCTTTACGGCCCATCCAGGCTCAGTGTTGGAACTAAAGCTCTAATACCATATTGTAACATCCCTGACCACCCATGGCCGGGCCACGCTACACGAGGGAACATTTTTTTTCTCTCACTGCGGAACATATTGTGACATGCCAGCACCCAACTGAACTATGCCACATAAATTTGATCTAACTGTATGCATTTAAAACACACACACACACACACAACACTCTTGCAGAAGCTTCATATATAAAATGTAACCAACAAATACATTACATATTGGCATGAATTGGCATGGTAATAACAATAAACATAGACATGCAACATATACAGGAAATACCCAAAAACTTCCAGATGGCTATAACCACACATATGATAAACCCATAAAATAAGCACGTAAATAACAATGCAACATGTAAATTTATCACACAATTGGTACTTGTCTTGGTAAGAATATCACCAACTGCGTGTAGACTGTCCATGAACCTCCCAGCCTTAGACTACTCTGTTCATCACTCTCAACAGTGAGTCACCACCGAGTTGGGACTAAACTCCACCTGGGTAAAGGAATTCCTAACCAGGCTATAGGCTCATAGACAACAGGAAAGACTCCATCTCGGGTGCTCACTCAACTAATAGCCTACAATCCCTCATTCCCCACATGCATGTCCCACCCCAGTAAGTGTGCCCCTTATCTTCTCAATAGTCCTTCGGTTGCCCCACTTCCTTTCTGGGCTTCAGCAACAGGCCAGATAAGAAGTCTCTGAGCTCTGTAGTTGTAGTTTAGCACCTTCAGGAAATCAATTCCCAACAATTCTGTCACCCAGATAATTGCTCAAGGGCCTAAAAACCCGCATCTTCAATATCCCACGGGCCTGAAAACCCGCTTCTTCAGTCCATCTCCCAATCTAACCAGCTACACAAACAAATATATGGATATGGATACAGTTCTGGTACAATGAAATGAATGTCTGAAGGATAACTGACTGCATGAGTGAAAAATGGTCATGGAGTCATGGCTCAATGCTCAAAGGAATCATGGGAGAGATGATGGTAAGAATTATGGGAGCCCCTGAAAATGAACTAAGTCCCAATAATATGTATGCATGTCCCCAACTTAACACTTGTCATGTTGGGAGCTACTTTGGTCCACTTGTCCCCAACTTTAGAACTTAGGATAAAATAATTATCCATACTTTATGTTTTAAGAAATATTAATATAATACTCATTTTTGGCTTAAGCTCTCTAGCTTAGCCCTTTCCCTTAACTTTTGGCCCCCCCTTTCCCTAACTGGTGGAGTTTATTCCCCCATCTCTTTTATCGTGGTCAGTCTGTGTGCAACAATGTATTTTATATTTATCATGAGACATATACAAAATAGGCGCATTGGCCTTTAACATCTAGGCATTCTGGCCTAATTCCAAAACATAAGCATCCCATCTTATAATAATTGACTCACCAGCCTATAACACATATCATATACACAAGGCTCACTGACCTCAATATTGCGTTCACTTTAGTTACTGCGTGCGGTATCCGAGAATGTGCACACTACATCATTTTACTGTGCAGTACATGTGCGCACTATGCCATGAAAGGTGCATTACAAAATGATGTCAAAATGGATCACGAACTTAATTACAGTTACATTACATTTATAATTGGGTTCGACCGAGGGATATTAAAATAGCCATGAGATTCTTGGAAAATATGTATGCTCAATTGAATGAAGTCCCTACATATGCATAGTAATAAATCAAAGGCATGTATGATAAGGGGAATTGTGTTGCATCAAGTTCTCCATACAGCATGCACAACAAGGCTACCAAATACTAGTAGATTATTCTTAAGGCACTCATGGGCTACCGACTCTTAGGTATGTATTTGGGGAACAAATCCTTTGGTGTATACTCAAAATAACTGAGGAGTTTACCATACAATAGTTTTCTTCCCTCCTCTATGTGATAGAATTTGGATAAACACTCAATTCTAAAAGAAGATATAGGATCCTTTCTTGTGTTGAAAATGTATCTACTTCTTATGTCGGTGTTTTTCAAAATCCAGGAGATGGCATCTGAACAAGGGAAAATTGTTGGATGTGATGCTACCCTAAAGATCCCTGATTTTCTAATATTTTTGATTGCTTGAATCTCATATGGATCTTCATCCTCAATGGAGAAATTTGATTTTTTGAACATGTGGTAAAATTCTCCCCATTTCAATGTTTCTCCATTCTGTTAGTGATGAGAGTCACCCTCAGATTGTAGGAGGATAAGCCCAGCACCCATCAAATTTTTTGTGGAGGTAAGTTTATTATTGGAGTTCAAATGGACAAAGCTTAGTGTTAAAATGTTTAAACACAAAAAACTGGGCTAGCAATGAATAAGAAAATGAGGTTCTCTTTAACTTCAGTCAGTGGTTTAAGGCTAAAGGTGAGAAGGAGGAAGACTTTGTGAGGAAAGTGGACAAGTCTGCCATGAGCATCCGGCCTTCAAGAAATTTGGTGCAGATAAACTTAGGCACAAGAGCACTCATGAACTTAAGTTTAAGATACTGAAATATGTCAAAAAAGCATTTTAATCAAACCTCCAATACAATACAACTACAAGATCTCATTTGGATCATCCATGCACGAGTATTTCAACATAAGAGGAAACGTGAAAGTGAAATAAAATATTTAAACAAACCATAGCAGCCTTATAATCAAACCTCCATTACAATACAACTACAAAATCTCGTCTGGATCATCCATGCATGAGTGTTTCAGCACAAGAGGAAACAAGATGATGAAATAAACTGACTTCTATTAATGAGAAAGTCCTAGGTCTCATACATAACTAGAGAACAACTATGTTATCAAACTATTACAAATAGGGATCTCTGCTCAACCATCGACCATAACATATTCTTCAACTGATTTATTTATGCCCAAAATAGTGGACAACCTCTAGGAGCGCGAGTTGGCCATCATGTCCAAGGATTTTCCATCTCTGTCTCCAAGTTGTTTGTAATATCCCTAGGTTGAACCCAATTGTAAATGTAAATACAAATGTATGTAAGCTGGTGAGATGATTGATATAATTTTGTATGCACCTTTCATGGCATAGTGCGCACATGTATTGCACAGTAAAATTATGAAGTGTGCACATTCCTAGATACCGCATGCAACAACTTAAGTGCATGCGATTTTGAGGCCAGGGAGACTTTTGTGTATATGCTGCATTTTATAGGTTGGTGAGCCAATTATTATAAGCTAGGATTCTTATGTTTTGATTAGGCCGGAGATCCTAGATGTTAAAGGCCAGTGCGACTGTTTTTGTACATGTCTCATAATTAATATAAAATACATCGATGTGCACAGACCGACCATGATAAAAGAGATAGGGGACTATGCTCCACTAGTTAGGGAAAGGGAGGGACAAAAGTTAAGGAAAAGGGCTGAGCTAGAGAGATTACGCCAAAAAGGAATATTATATTAATATTTCTTAAATCATAAAGTATGGACAATTATTTTATCCTAAGTTATAAAGTTTGGGACAAGTGGGCCAAAGTATCTCCCCAACATGACAAGTGTCAATTTGGGGACATGCATACATATTGTGGGAACTTAGTTCACTTTCCCATCTTCTCCATCATCATTTCCATGATCTTCCCATCATTCCTTCCATCATTCATTCATCCAGTCAATCATCCATGACCATGCATACAACCATTAAGCTATCTTTTGTACCTTCATGACTATACCTGAACCTATATCCATGGCCATTTTATGAGGGTGTAGCTGGTTAGCTTGGGAGCTGGATTGAAGAAGCGGGTTGACAGGCCCGTGGGATATTGAAGAGGTGGGTTGTCAGGCCCGTGAGAAATTCTCTGAGTGAGAGAATTGATGGGAATTGATTTCTTGAAGGTGCTAAACTGTAGCTACGGTGCTCTGAGACTTCCTGTCTAGCCTGTTGTTGAAGCCCGAAAAGGAAGTGGGGCAGCCAAAGGACTGTTGAGTAGAGAAGGGGCACACATCCTAGGTGGGACAGGCATGTGGGGAATGAGGGATTGTAGGATGTTAGTTTGAGTTGGCACCTGTGACAGAGTCTTTCCTGTTTTCTATGAGCCTTTAGCCTAGTTAGGAATCCCTTTACCCGGGTGGAGTTTAGTCCCAACTCGGGGGTGACTCATTGTTGAGAGTGATGAACAGTGTGGTCTAAGGCTGGGAGGTTCTTGGAAGGTCCGCACATAGTTTTTGACATCCTTACCATGATAAGTGCCAATTGTGTGATAAATTTACATGCTACATTGTTATTTACATGCTTATTTTTATGGGTTATCATATGTGTGGTTATAACTGTGTTTATTTTTATGGGTATTTCTAGTATATGCTACATCTATATGTTTATTGTTATTTCTGTGTGAATCTGTGCATTTACATAACATATTTGTTTGTTTACATTTTATATATAATGCTTCCACAAGATTTTTGTGTGTATATATTTTAAATGCATGCAGTTTGAAAAATTTATGTGGCATAGCTCAGTTGGATGTTGGGTATGTTATAGTATGTTCCACAGAGAGAATAGTAAGAGTTGTCTAGCATAGCATGGCCCGACATGCATAATAGGGGATGTTACAAATTGGTATCAGATCTTTAGTTTTCAACATTGAGCCTGGATGGGCCGAGAAAGTTGAGTTGAAGCAAAATGTCACAGAGGATTTATTTCGAAGTGGCCAAATTTTAGTTTGTAGAGCGTCCATGGTAAAAAGTAACAACAACTGGGTGGAATTGGGTAAAAGCCCCAATTTTTGTTGTTAAATTCATGAGAAAATTGAGAAATTTGGCCAAGCGATGAGATATTCCTGATTTAATATTTGTTCTAGAAAATTTAGATCTAGAATGGGTCGAATTTGAAGTTAGTGGTTAAATTTCTCAATTCACAAATTGATTTTGGATAAATTCATTCCAGAAATGTCAACTTACAATGATTTGTTGTTGCATAGGTTGAACTGGTGTTATCAGAGTGAAATTGAACAAATTTCATGGTTGCATAATGTCGATTGTAAATTGGGGAAAAGGTTAAGCCAAAAGCCCCAATTTCTACAATGGAATTCACAAGGAATTGATGCACATAAAAATGAATGCGCATAGGTGGGCTCTCTAAAAATGCATGATGCACAATGAAAATCTTGAGATATGTAAGAATTGGGTACTGCGCGGAAAAATGTCAACGTGCGGATGCGCGGGCTAAATTTAGCATTGTACAGTGTGCATACACATAATAAGTGTGTGCGGTGTGCACACTCATAATAATGGTGTGTGTGGTGTGTGCATTATTGGTACAACGCAGTGGAGTATGGTAGTTGCACACACGATGTGGGTATATGTTGTCGCACAACAGTTTATTTAGTGGTGCGCGCAGATTTTTGGTGCGCGGTGGAGACATACTAAACTCTGGCATGGTGTAGTGTGTGGAGTATAATGTGTGTGGAATATCATCATGTGATACAAAAAAAAAATGTGTGCAACAAGTAATAGTGCAAGAACCAAAACTGGGTGCGGTGGATATTGGAACGCGACACAAAAGTAGTGCGTGCAAGTTATTATCGTGACAGAGAAGTGATACACAGTGGTTTCAAGGTGCGTGAAGCATGATTTACCTTGTGCTACTGTTGTGCATGGTGAATACGGGTGCACATATTTAAATTTGTGTGCACGAAGTTGTTTGAAGGGTGAACAACAGCAGAAAACCAATGATTTTCTGTGATGTTTTATATCATTTGAACGCCATATTTTTGCAACGTGTTTTTTAGGGCCTTAAGAGTGTTTTTAGCAACTCAAAAACCATGAGACAGAGGTGTACCAAAGTTACAATATGTCTTTGCAGCTCAAATAAAATATCTCGGAGAGAGCTTTCTAATTGTGTAAACCGTTTGTCAAATGGAGCTTTTATGAGAAAGTTACAGCACAAACAGTGAAGGGTAAATTTTAAGACCCATCTAACTTCAAAGAGCCATAAATTTCTACTCCGGAATCCGATTGAGGTACAAGAATAGTCAATGGAAATCTATTGAGCCATAGAAGAAAATCCCATAGTTGAATTAAAATTCTATGCATGTTAAAGAGGTTTAATATGGAAAAGAAGATACATGTAGCATACCAGTTATAATATGGTATTTTTCCCTAGAACTTCAGTAGGCTTTAACTAGTAGCCAAGACCCCAAAAAGATATGAAACTTGGACAGAATGTCCATAATATGTATATGAGGAAACCCAATTGACATCCTACAAAAAATCTAATGGAGTAGGTGCAAAAGTGCATAATTATAGCCCAAAATTGTGCCAAGTTGAAGTGTGAACAAAAAAGTTAATGGGACAATTTTATAATAGCCATAACTTTCTACTCAAGACTAGGAATTGAGCATGGGAGTAGGCATTAGAAAGGTATTGGAAAGTGGAATCTAAATATCCACCCATAAAATTGATCCAGGCATCCAAATTTCCAGGAAATCAGAAGAAATAATTCTGATATATATTATTGAACCAAAATGGTTCATATTTTCATGAAATTGTTGAAATAGTTAGCTTGACAAAGTTTTGTTGGTTGCACATTTTGAAAAGTTAACAGAAATTAGATCAATTCAATATCAACATATAGTCCAGAGTAATGGAAGAGGCACAAGGGACTTGCAGTTAGGAGGATGATATTAGAGGGATGGATGTCCATTTGAGCATTGAAGGAACAAACTCCAACGGACATGGAGATGAAAGGAATGAAAACATGAATATGACAGAGACCATTAAAAATTTGYAGAAGAATGTCCAAATCCATAAATATGATAATGAAAGTATTATGAGAGCCAAGGAGCAGCAGGATGACTTCAACATGAAGTTATTGGAGAGCTTGAACAAAATATAAAAGAAATTGGATAAGGAGAGTGGCTCAAGCAAATTARGAAGTCACAGGCCTTCTGATGAGAAAAGAAAAGAGAAGTGTCAGCATACATCACCATCACTCCCCAAGGCATTCGAATAAAAGAGAAGGTATCAACTCAATTTCATCCCCTGTCAGAAAGAATAAGAGGTCTGGGGTGGATGAGCTACGAGGAGAAATGAACAAAATTAAACCTCCTACATTTGATGGTGAGCACAAGAAGGATGAAGATGTAGAGACATGGTTTTTGGGCATGAGAAATTATTTCCAATTGCATAATTGTTCTTCTCATGCAGAAGGTAGAATTGCTAAATACCAACTCAAGGGAAAGGAATCCATGTGGTGGGATCAACTTGTGCAGGTGAAACACATTAAAGAGAAAAGTGTTAGAGGGAATTCAAGAAGTATTTTGAGAAGAAATACTTGACTAGAAGATACTATGACAAGAAAATGAAAGAGTTCTTTGAACTCAATCTTGGGAGTATGACAATAGATGAATATGAAAGAAGGTTTCTAGAACTACTGAAGTATGTCTCTTTCATCAAGGATGAGATAGTTAATATTCAAAGGTATTTGAGTGGATTTTCATCATTCATCAGTGACAAAATACAATATGATGATCCCAAGACATTGGAGGAGACCATAAGGTGAGATAAATTCCTTTATGATCAGAAAAAATCAAGGCCAACTTTCCAAACATCTTGGGAAGACAAAAATAAATTCAAGGTGGATCAAAGGAAGAAGGGAGCTAAGCCACCATTCTTCAGAAATAATCCACAAGGACAACAAACTCCTAGAGAGCCCATAACGGTTGCAACAGGGGGTCAAAGGCTAAGGAAACCACCTATTCAATGTTGAGGTTGTAAAGGGGATCATATGTTCATAGATTGTCCTCACAGAGGTGAAAAATGGAGGACTATTCACAGTGTACAACAATCTGAAACAGTGGAGGACATGGGCAGAAATGTACCAAGGATCTCTGTAGCCCTAGACAACAAGAAAACAAAGTATCAATCACATATGATTGAAGTGGAAGGTATTACCAAAAAACAAACCATTGCTATTTTAATTGATTTAGGAGCTATTCATAGTTATATAGATCCTAAGATGGTGGAAGTTTTTCATTTTCCAAGAAGCGAGCATGGGAAATCTTGGTTGGTGCAGCTGGCTACAATAGCCAAAAGAATAATTAATGAGATGGTTAAGTCATGTCTTATGGACATGAATGGAATGAACACTAGGGTATATTTGAACATCTTACATTTAGGTTCCTATGACTGTCTAATTGGGATGGATTGGTTGGACCAGCATCATGCAATCCTAAACTATCATAACAAGGAATTTACTTGATTGGATGAGGAAGGGACCCTAAGGAATGTGTAGGGAATTCCTAGGGCAGTAACCATCTGAGAAATTTCAGCATTGCAGCTGAAGAAATGTTACAGAAAAGGGAGTCAAATATTTGCAGCACATATCGAAGAGACACCTAAGGATAAGGTGCCAAATTTGGATGATTTTGCAATCCTAAAAGAGTTTGAATATGTGTTCAGGGAGGTACCAGGACTACCCCCAAAGAGACATATTGATTTCTCTATAAATTTAATGCCAGGAGCAGCTCCAGTGTCAAAGCTTCTTACAAAATGAGTACACCAGAGCTAAAGGAGTTATAAATGCAACTTGAATAGATTTTGAAGAAGGGGTATATATTCCCAAGTGTGTCACCTTAGGGTGCCCTAGTCTTGTTTTTTAAGAAAAAGGATGGAACATTAATATTGTGCATTGATTTCAGACAGTTGAATAAAGTGATTGTTAAGAATAAGTATCCTCTGCCAAGGATTGATGATCTTTTTGATCAATTGAAGGATGCAAAGATCTTTCCAAAGATAGATCTCAGGTCAGGATACCATCAAGTAAGGATTAAAGAAGAATAGATCAACAAGACCACCTTCAGGACAAGGTATGGTCATTATGAATTTACAGTGGTACCATTTGGGTTGTCAAATGCACCAACTGTTTTCATGTGCTTAATGAATGGTATTTTTCAAGAATATTTAGACAAGTTTGTCATTGTCTTTTTGGATGAAATTATTATATAATATAAGTCAGAAGAAGAGCATGAACATCATTTGAGGATGGTGTTACAAGTATTAAGGGAGCATCAGTTGTATGCCAAATTGAGCAAGTTCTCATTTTATCAGAAGAAAATTCATTATTTGGGGCATATCATTTCAAAGGATGGAATAGCAGTGGATCATGAGAAGATATAAGCCATTAGAGAATGGCCAACGCCAAAGAATGTGACAGAGGTCATATCGTTCATGGGCCTTGTAGGCTACTACAAAATATTTATTGAAGGATTTTCAAAGATTGCACACCCAATCACTTCCTTGCAAAGAAAGGGTGTGAAGTTTCAGTGGACATTGGATTGTGAAAACAGTTTCCAACACTTGAAACAATTATTAACAAGTGTTCCAATACTAAGGATTGCAGACCCAAATGAAGACTTCATTGTATGCACAGATGCATGTAAAGAGGGACTTGGTGGAATCCTCAGTCAAAATGGGTTTGTTATATGTTATGAATCAAGGAAGTTGAAGGAGCTATGCCACTCATGATTTGGATTTGGCAGCCATAGTGCATGCCTTGAGGAAATGGAGGCACTACCTCATGGGGAAAAGGTTTGAGCTAAGAACAGACCATAATGGTCTGAAATATTTATTTGATCAGCCAAGTATAAATGTTAGGCAAACCAGATGGTTAGAATTTCTATGTGACTATGACTTTGATATAAATAATATCAAGGGGAAAGAGAACAAAGTGGTTGATGTACTTAGTAGCAGAGTACATTAATTGCATGCTACAACTATTAGCATGTACCAATAAGATTTGAAAGACACAATTACAGAGGCTTCCAAATCAGATTTGCAATACAAGGAATTAGTGGCAAAATTACAACAAGGTATTTTGTAGTAGAAAATTGAGGAATATAAGCTAGATAATGATCAAATTATCAGGTACAGGGGTAGAATTTACGTATCAAATTCTCAAGAATTGAAAAACCTGATATTGAGAGAAATGCATAATGTGCCTTATGTTTGGCACCCAGGATATCAGAAAACTGTTGTAGTTGTCAAGAGCCAATATTATTGGCCAGGCATGAAGAAAGAGGTTGTTGATTTTATTGCTAGATGTTTGGAATGTCAAAAATTAAAGGTTGAGTATAGACACCCAGCTGGTTTTCTACAGCCATTACCCATTCCTGAGTGGAAGTGGGAATTTGTAACAATGGATTTCATCACCAAACTTCCCAAAACAAAAAAGCAACATGATTCTATCATGGTAGTGGTGGATAAGCTTACTTAAGCTGCCCATTTTATTCCAATTAAGTTCACTCACAAGGAAGCGAACATTGATGATGTTTATATGAAAGAAAATTGCTAGATTACATGCCATACCCAAGACAATTATGTCTAACAGAGATCCAAAATTTACCTCAAAAATTTGGAAGGGATTATTTAATGGATTTGGAACAAATTTAAATTTTAGTACAACATATCACCCAGAATCAGATGGACAAACAGTGAGGGTGAATCAAGTGATTGAAGATATGTTGAGGATGTATGTGATGGATAAACCATCAAAATGGTAAGACTACATACACTTGGTAGAGTTTTCTTATAACAATGGGTACCAAGTATCTCTAAAGATTAGCCATATTTGACCATTTTTGGGAATGCGATAGCTAGTCAAAGATGGAGTGCAATGCGAAGAAGAAATTAGGGAAGCAAAACCTATTTTTGGGTCATTTTTAGGGTTTTTGGGTTGATGTAACGGGAAAGGTATGTCGGCCCGTGGGTTTACCCACGCTTAGGCCCATTTTGTAATCTATAAATATATACTTAGGCAATGTAAGTAGGAGACGATAGTACATCTATGTGATATATAGCTAAAGGATTAGTGCTAGTAACTGGATCTGTGTGATCAGATGCATATTGCAAGTGATTTGTGCATGATTGTAAGGAGATTGAAAAACTAAGAGAAAGCTGTTGTAATTTTGTGCTGAAGTGCAAGGAAGAAGGATCTAGCAAGCTGCACAGATCTTCTGTCATGTGCGAAGTAAGGGTCATTGAAGCTTTGTGTTGTAACCGCTTGACCAAGATAACATAAAGAAGAAGACTTTATGGATGTAGCCCCAGGGTGGGGGTGAACCACARTAACTTTTTGTATTGTGCTCTATGCTTTGACCTAATGTGTTTATCTCCTTCTTGGMTAASTRCTTGATGTGATTAARTARATTTAGTTATGMTTTGTGCTTCTAAGATARGAATGAATGTTAGATATRATATGTAATATGCTTAGTGCTTGATYTGCTGAACCYGATCTATCTTGTTGTGGCTAAGTGCTAAGTCTTCTTGRATSTAAKTATATACTGCGATGCTCTGTGTTATMTRTGAAGTGTTGTAAGGGTTGAATATTGATGGATAAACCATGMTAGATGATTKCTAAGTKCTATAATCACAKATYTRTGTCCCARCTAAGGTTGCAGACATATGAGTCCTACAACCACCCCTGCCTCTACCTCGGGAAAAACTTCATCTGCTTCGCAGGTGTTGCCGAAAGGGTCGGTAGTTAGGGTTTTGTTGGTGTGCTTGTGAGCGTTGAACCCTGGGTCTGCCCCTATGCCAACAAATGGTTTCGTTGCGGGTACCCAAAGAACTGTGATTACTGGGAACTAAAGAAGAAAAAGATTTGTGCGAAATAAGCTCTGTGCGTAGATCTGTTGCCCTAGTGCGCAGTATTCTACTTGACCTGCGAAGCTTTGTGCCGAGAAAGAAAGGTCAGATCTGGAGGAAAGAGATCAGATATGCAAGAAAAGAGGCTGATATTGAATAAAAGAAGCGAGATCTGAACGCTCTGTGCTCTAAGAAAAGTAAAAGTCGAAATTTCTAAAAGAAAGAGGTCAGATCTGCAAAAACGAGGTAAGATATGTAAAATCTGTGCTCTGATAAAGGTAAGAATAGTTAAAAATCTTAGATCTGAAAACTTTGTGCTCTATATAGGTAAGATAACTGGAAATTTTTTGTTTATGAAGCATGAATTTAGGTACGCTTGATAGACTTTGTCCTAGCCTGAAAACTAGGGCATTGTTATATGGAAGAAAATTTGATAGATCTGATAAGAATAATGATAGAGATGTTATACCTATGCATAGAAAGAATGTTTGGACTAATAGATGGATGTAGGATCCTAGAAAGAATTTTTTGCAGGCTAACTACCATGACCCTAGTGTGCAATGCATAAGAGGTTGGGGGTCATTTAAAAGAAAGAGAGGATTGACCCTATGTTATAGTTGAAAAAAACCAGGACATCTAGCTAAGGAGTGCCCTGATGGAAGAACGAGTTGTCTCTATTGCAACGCTTTCGACCATGAAGTATTAGATTTCCATAGAATGATTTCCAGGCTTGAAAAAATGAATCTACACAAAGAAAACCTTAAGGTAGATCCACAAATAGCAGAAACCTAGAAAGAATTAGAGAAGATTTTACTATAGATGAAAAAAACCTTGAATGATCACCGACATATCAGGTTATCAAAGATCATCAAAGAAAAAGAATGCATCGAAGTAAGAATAGAAGACTTTGACATTGACTGTGTTTTGGATGATGAAACACAAGTGAATGTCATGACAAAAAGAACTCGGGAAGCTATAGGGAGACCTGATATGACTCCATCCCTAAGTGGAATAGGGTTATTCAAAGGAAAAATGGTAAACCTATGTGGAAGGCTCACTCATATATCTATGAATGTCAATTGAATTCTGACAAAGGAAGATTTTGAAATCATCAAATTTATTGAGGATAGGGCCCCATTTACTATGTTACTTGGAAATCCTTGGATTGAAAGAGATCACTCTAGAAAGAAGGAAGAAGAAAAAGTTTTAGAACAACAGAGACAAGAGTTAAAGGACTTCAGGACCAGAAAGATCACGTAGTTGATTGAAGAACAAAAGAGAAGATTGAAGACATTTCACACTAGAAACCCAGACTTTGAAGTTATCAGAACACTAGAGGATTCATAGAAGACTGAAGTCTCCATTGCAGATAAAGAAGAGACATTATCCCTGAACCCTAAGAAAGAATATCAACAACGTGAAGTGACTATATCCAAGAAAAATAGAAATCAGAACGGGAAAAGAACCACTGAGACGAAGCTCACGGGAAAGAAAGATAGAAAGTTAAGTAAGAAGAAGGCGAAGATGGAAAAACTACAGAAGAGTCCAGATGGAACTTCACAAAAAGAGAAATTGCATAATTCAAGTTTTGTTGAGATATCATAAAAGAAACATGGGTCACTTCACCATGGAGAAGAGATATAGCCATTGGAATCCAATATGTTCGTTCGACTGCCACTCCGAACGGGTCGAAAAGCAATTATGGGTTACCACTAGACCATTGGACAACACCAGAATGGATAGAATGGAGTTAATGAAGGCCCCATGTCCATTGCAAGTAGACTGTTGCTGGGATTGCCTATTTAGCTCGTCACGCCATGCCCAAAGAACACTTTTTCCAATTAAGAAGTTGAATCTCATAGAATTAGAAAGTGTCTACAGTGATCATCACATCGTTGTTATTTATCCTAGTACAGTGCTTAAGACCAGTGTGACCCCGATTATTTTTCGTGAGAGTATATGTCCGATGATCTCAGCACAGCTAAAGAATCTGTAAGAGAGGTACTCGCTATCCTTAGAAATGAACAATTCATGTCGGAAAGAGGGTTCTCTACGGGTTTATAGGCATCATCGATGAGAGGAACGCAAGCCTCCTCGTCGACTGCTCGAGCAGGAACATCTCGAGCCAGTGCAGAAAGAAGAACTAAGCATAAAGATGACATAACCAATGCAAAGTTAGTACCGTCCATCCTACCAACTTACATACCCCCTCTGAGTGGTACGATTAACCAGGACAACGTCCCTCGAGACTTTGAATACACCCTAGTCACTGCTTATATACCAAAAGGTGTATGCACCTACCATGCAGATCAAGACAAGGTTGCGGCGTTGAAGTTTTGCGACTTCAACCTGGGAGACCATAAAGCTTACGACATGCTTTCCCCGCACAAGTACTTAACCAGAATGAAGGGAAATAATTCCAAGATCATCCCTCAGCAATGGACGATGAACCTTGAGCAGTCTACCTTGCTCAACTTCATGAAAATACTGCACTTTGGCAGACACCAAGAGGTGAATGCTTGTGTAAAATTGATGCTAGCAAGTTACCATGGAGGATACCTGTGGGTAAATCGCCGCATAACTGTTGATCCAATGTTGATCAATAGGATCAACAGGCTTAGTATGCAGGGCCCTGATCCCCAAGATTACTACCCTAGAAATACCTCGGACCACGCTCTTTCACAGAAGATTAAAGAAGCTTATTGCAATGTCGAGAAGGACATGCGAAGCTACAAGGTAGCCTCTATCGAGAGTGGCGCAGTGCACCTTGCATGCCAACTGATAGAGGGAAATTGGTACATAAGAACATACCAACTCAAGTATCAGGCTTTGTAGTTGACCTCAGAGGAAAATGTGCAGAGGGACTATAGATGAACTTGGCGAAGTACTTGTTCAACTAGCTAGAGATTGACTATAGAGAAGCCCAGGATTAGGGGCATGAATTCCACTTTAGATGGCTGCTAATACTGATTGATTTTGTTGCATGGGAGTTATCGAAAAGTGAAACCTTCCCAGACCTCAACCCTTTTGAGCCCTTAGCTACGAAGTTCAGTACCTTATGGTACTCGAACGATATGAACAAGTAGTGGAAATCAAATGTCATTTTTCATACATACTATAACCAACTGAAAGAAGCCATAGGAGGTGAACCTCACATAACCCCGAACACTTTAAAAAGGTTCCAACCTCTGATAATGTTCAGCGTGGATCACCACTTTATATACCTAACTCCACACACTAATGAACACCAGGAATGGCTTCAGTCCTATTATAAGATGATAGAAGAAGACCTAGAAGAAATCACTAAGCAATGGTCGACGTACCTCCTTCTCTCAACAGATCCAGCAGATATGTATGACATTGATAGCCTAGAAGCTATGCAGAATACACCTGGGCCCAATAAGGTGAATAAAACTAAGAAGATAAAGAAAGATGAGAAAATCCAAGACATAGACAGTATATCTGTAAGGACGACTTCCACCACACCTGATAGTGGAGGTAATAATGAAGACTTCGAAGAAGTTGGACAAAGTCCAGAGGACGAAGTAGATATCATAAAGAAAGTAAAGGGTTCACCTCTAGAACCTTCTTCTAGGAAGAAGTTGAAAGAATCCGTGACTAAACTGACGACCACACTCACCCCAGATGACTTCATATTTCTCCTTGCGACTATGAATGAATCTATCGAAGAGATAATAGAAAAACAGGTAGCCAAGCAAGAGGCTATGTATAATAGAATTGAAATAGAGCTCCAAGGAGTAAAGAAAGCACTTCAACTGAGCCACGCAGCCTCCACTGTGTCCCTGCCAGAAGGAACAACAAAAATAGGAGATGAACCAGTTCAACTCCATAGGACTGCTGACACAGTTGAAGTACGCCTTTAGAAAGTAGAAGAAGCAATAGTGCATGCCACCCAGGCCCTAAAGAAAGCACAGGAGGAAATCATAGAGCAGTGCCAAGCTGCACAGCAAGAAAAGGAGGCCATCCAAGAGAAATTTGACAAAGACAGAGAAAAAATCCAAAAGGAGAAGGAGCAGCTTCTTGCGAAGAAAGTCGGGATCGAAGAAGTTGTCAACATAGCATTTCACTCTCCAGATATAGTAGAATAAGTGTGAAGATACATGAGAACCTAACCTAGAACCCAAAATTGCATAAACTAGAGTCGTAGCTCCAGGAAGTGAAGCAGCATGCAGATAGACTTCAGATGAAGTTGAAGGCCCTATCAACCATAGAGAAAATGAAGTGACCCCATGAGAAATGCATCACACAGCAGCAGATCTACATGATCTAGAGCAAGGTAATGGAAGTAACTCAGCAACTTCAAACTTTGTAGGAAAAGGCATGTCAGCTATTCTTAGAGATTGAGAACCAAGGAATAGAGATGGAACAGATCATGACTTTAGCAGAGCATCGCCTAGAAGGACCAATCAATAACACACTCATCTAGGAGTTCGCTGAGAAAAAGGAAATCACAAAGCAGTAAGTCAAAGCAGCTCGAGCTAAGCTCGAGGCATTCGAGGTGGAATTGATCAAGACCTGAGTGACTCGGGATAGGTCGCAGGTGTGTGTTGGGGGCCTGTTGGCCCTTGACCAAGTTTTGAGGAATACTTGGTCATATTTGACCATTTTTGGGAATGCGACAGCTAGTCAAAGATGGAGTGCAACACAAAGTGGAAATTAGGGAAGCAAAACTTATTTTGGGGTCCTTTTTAGGGATTTTGG
>ML784863.1:141145-161840 GCA_009831015.1 Picea engelmannii | reverse complement strand
CATTGCTTGCATCTATTTCTGTTTATAATGTACTCCATGTATATTTTCTCAAGAAATATATGCATGATGCTAATCATGTTATTGATTGGAAAGTGATTTAGGTGGAGCAAGAAGGCGCTTTTCAAGTGCATCTGGTACACATTCTGGACCGAAAAATCAAACAGCTCTAGAATCAAACCATAGGGATTGTAAAGGTCCAATGGACCTTATACAGTCTTGAGGATGCTACTTGGGAGCATGAGGATGCAATGTGGGTAGAATACCCGCATCTTTTTGAGGATTTTTGAATATTTTGTTGTATGTGTGTACATGATGCACTGAGGACAGTGCATAAAATAAGGGGAGGGGATTATAATATCCCTAGGCTAAACCCAATTGTAAATGTAAATACAAATGTACGTAATATGGTGAGATGATTGATATAATTTTGTATGCACCTTTCATGGCATAGTGCGCGCATGTACTATGCAATAAAATTATGAAGTATGTACATTCCTGGATACTGCGTGCAACAACTTAAGTGTGCACGATTTTGAGGCCAGGGAGCCTTTTGTGTATATGTTGCGTTTTATAGGCTGGTGAGCCAGCTATTATAAGCTAGGATGATTATGTTTTGATTAGGCTGGAGAGCCTAGATTTGAAAGGCCAGTGTGCCTATTTTTGTACATGTCTCATAATTAATATAAAATACATTGTTGAGCGCATACCGACCATGATAAAAGAGATTGGGGACTAAAATCCACTAGTTAGGGAAAGGGAGGGACAAAAGTTAAGGAAAAGGGTCGAGCTAGAGAGCTTAAGCCAAAAAAGAATATTATATTAATATTTCTTAAATCATAAAGTATGGATAATTATTTTATCCTAAGTTCTAAAGTTTGGGACAAGTGGGCCAAATTAGCTCCCAACATGAAAAGTGTCAAGTTGGGGACACGCATACATATTGTGGGAACTTAGTTCATTTTCCCATCTTCTCCATCATATTTTCCATGATCTTCCCATCATTCCTTCCATCATTCATTCATCCAGTCAATCATCCATGAGCATGCATAAAACCATTGAGCTATCTTTCATACCTTCATGACTGTACCTGAACCTGTATCCATGGCCATTTTGTGATAGTGTAGCTGGCTATCTTGGGAGTTGGATTGAAGAAGTGGGTTCTCAAGCCCATGGGATATTCAAGAGGTGGTTTGTCAGGCCCGTGAGAAATTCTTTGAGTGAGAGAATTGTTGGGAATTGATTTCCTGAAGGTGCTAAACTGCAGCTATAGTTCTCTGAGACTTCATGTCCAGCCTATTGCTAAAGCCTGGAAAGGAAGTTGGGAAATCGAAGGACTATTGAGAAAAGAAGGGGCACACTTATTAGGTGGGAAAGGCATGTGGGGAATGAGGGACTGTAGGCTGTTAGTCTGAGTTGGCACCTGTGATGGAGTCTTTCCTGTTGTCTATGAGCCTTTAGCCTGGTTAGGAATCCCTTTACCCGGGTGGAGTTTAGTCCCAGCTCGGGGGTGAATCACTATTGAGAGTGATGAACAGTGTGGTATAAGGTTGGGAGGTTCATGGAAGTTCTGCATGTAGTTGGTGACATCCTTACCAAGATAAGTGCCAATTGTGTGATAAATTTACACGCTGCATTGTTATTTACGTGCTCATTTTTATGGGTTATCATATGTGTGGTTATAAAGATGTTTATTTTTATAGGTATTTCCTGTATATTCTTCATGTATATGTTTACTATTATTTCAGTGTGAATCTATGCATTTACATAATGTATTTGTCTATTTACACTTTATATATAATGCTTCCGCAAGAGTTTTGTGTGTATATATTTTAAATAAATGCAGTTCCAAAAATTTATGTGGCATAGCTCAGTTGGATGTTGGGTATGTTACAGTATGCTCCGCAGAGAGAACAGTAAGATTTCTTTGGTGTAGCATGGCCTAGCATGGATGGTCGGGGACGTTACATTGTATTTTCTTGCGTGTATCCAATTTGCACGTCTTTTCTCCCTTGCTGGAAGGTCTTCAGCTATCTTGTTCATTCTATCAGAAGAAAAATCGAATCAGCATGGGTCTGCAATAAAACTTCCCCTTGTGGTACCTCGGGTTGATAGTCTTCTATCTGCATGGCCAGACTCTCCATTATTTCTATTTATGGAGTGAGTCAAGGTTTCAACTACCAGTTCTTTCTTTCATTAATTGATTTCTCCTCAGGATCGGGATGAGGCACAATGCCTAAGGGGATGCTACATGCTGCTCTCATATTTGACACTGAATAAGCATGTGATTACGAGGTCATCAAAGGCGGTTTGGATCCACACCACTTTTGAACCTGCAATTCACCACCTTCCACCACGTATCCCTTTCTCCATACCATAGTTTCAATTTCAAGACCGCTCAATAATTTTATCGTTCGAGCATGTTGCATCCCTAAAATGAAGCATGGTTGTTGATATGGTCGTGATCTACAATCTAGGCATAGTTGATAAATTTATCACCACCGCTAAAGTTTATCCATATGCCAACTCTAGGATCCATTAAAAATATGCATGGAGATGGCGTTAATTTTGAACCAGAATACTTCCCAAAGGATGATCTCCCGCAACTGACATGGAGGGTTGTCGTCACTATGATGACCTATCATGGATGGAGGGGTGACATGTGTCACTCAAAAATTGGTGGACAACATACCCAAAAATTTTGGAGATGAGTGCCATGTGTCAGTGCTAGAGGGATGCCATGTGTCATGACTGATGAGGGTGCCACATACCTGGGAACTTCAGAGCTCGAGGGGGGGTCTGCATATAGAAATGAAGATTTAAATTGAATCATGATTTTTCGATGTGGAAGGACATGTGGCAGAGATCGGTGGAATTTTGGAGAAAACACTCCAAAGGAAGGTGAGAGGGGAGAAGCTAAAACTCTTGAAACCTGAATTCCCGAATTAAAACACCACCATAAGATCTAGAAGGACACGCGACAGAGATCGGTGGACTTCTGGAGAAAAAACTACGGATGAAGGCAAGAAGGGAGAAGCAAAATATCATGAAACCCAAATTCCCGAAGTGAATCGTGATCGTCATATCTGAAGGATGCATGGCGCTTGATCTAAACTTCTCCTGGGATCTCTGTCGTTGAAGAATAGACCCATCCATTGCTTGTATTTCAAGCCCGAAATGGACTTATTTTGAATGTTGCTCTTGGACGTTACCCATGCAACAAAAGACTTGGTTGTCATGTTACCTTGACAACTTTATGTGATAACATTTGGCTCCACAAGGGATGACATGGTCCCTATGAGCTGCCAAGAACAAGCAGTTCCAGTGACTTAGTTGTTGGGTTGTGGATTCAAGCTCAAATACAGTTTTTTGAAGAAAACAGGATGACATGTACACTACTCAACTTAAAAACAAAAAAACACACATTCTCCAGAAGGATGTTATTTTTGTACAATCCTAAACTAACTGATTTTTACAATGCTCTAGGTGAAAACAAACTTCCACCAGATCCATTCAAGTAACTTCCTAACTAAAAACTTATTTACTCTATCACTAATCAACAAGGGACAATAAAACTGTGACAACAAATTAATTACATTCTTTAGATTACCTCCCAATTATGAAGGTAAGATAAATCTTGAAGGCTTCAATACATTGAGGAAATGCGACTTCATGTACTCACCTACAGGGTCATAAAATAGGTGATAAAACTTATTGGGTTGGTAACATAAATCTTTCTCTACTTTATAGTTGCTCACATATGGTTGAATGTTTGTGGCAAGCATAGGTGAGTGAATGGATGATGCAGGTTGTTGATCCACTTCTCTTTTATCTTCTTTGATAACATATGTTAGTTGATGGAAATAAATCTTCTCGTGTATATCAATGAATAGCTCTTTCTCTTTATCATTCTTCTCTTGGTAAAAGATTTAATTTTCATTAGAAGGATGGATGTTAATTCATTTTTATTCTAAGACAAAAAACACCTTAGCATCTTCATCATTGTCTCCATAATGATCAAATAAAGGAGGAGTCTTGAATGACATACTAAGATGTATATTCTACCCAACATGAGAAAATTGTTCTTCATTATTAAACACATGATGACTTTCAATATTCAATCCAGGAAGAAATATCTTATCATCACTATATGAGTAAAAAATAGGTTTCTCATATCTAGGTTTTTTAGAGACATGGTTACAAAGAGTATCATCTTCTAGAACAGACTCAATTTTTGCACTTTCCTTATTCAGACAACAAACAAAGTTTTCATCCGATGCAGATGAACATGGAAGAGAAAGAGTTGATTCCTCATCCAAGGCATCTTCTTCATTCTCATAGCCTTCATAAGAATCAATTATATCCTAAACATAGTCTTTATAATCCTCACAACAACTATGACAAATTAACTCAGAGGAATAAAACTTTTGACAATGAATATTGAAAGTTGCATGAAACTCTTCGAGTGAAGAAATTCTAGAAATATCAAGAGACTGATACCAAATATGATCATCTCCTTGAAGAGAGTACATAAACAACTTCATACGTATGTATTCATGTTGGATGTAAAGTTGTTGCATCAAAGCATGAAATTATAGAACATGCTCAATATGTCTGTCATTCTCACCTTCATAAAATCTTGGCAGCAGATCTTGCCATTGATCAATTTGAGGCACAAGATGTGGATAACTAGCTATGGCTAAGAAATTGAATGGGGAAAAACTCCTGGCTAGGATAGCCTCCATATCCAATTAACTTGTCTCACTCCTGCACATTCACCATGGTGACTCCAATAATATTAGTACAGAGATTCACCCTCAGATTCTAAACAATGGCATCTCCATGGTGAATGTGTAGTATTGAAGGTGTCCAAATTCAGTCACCATCTAAATATGGAACTGTGCAATGTCGTTCTTCCCAGGGAGATTTCCAATCTGGAACAACATCTGAAAATCCTTCTTGAGAAAGATTTCATTTCTTGATAATATTATCTAGGTTAGCTTCAGGTGTTTCCAAAGGTATATGTGGAATAGACCTCGTGTGTCTGCCTTTGGGAGCCACAACTGAAACGGTGGAGTCACCAGGTGCAAGTTGAAATATTCAAGTTATTGATTTTTGATGCACCTTTAGAATCAAAATTTCTTTGTTGTTCAATCCCAGAGAAAATGTATTCAATTTGTTCCTCGAAAACATCTCCAAGTATGTTAGTGATGAGAGTCACCCTCAGATTGCAGGAGGATAATCCCAACACCCATGAAAATGTTTATGGAGGTAGGTTTATGATTGGATTTCAAATGGACAAAGCTCAACGTAATAATGTTTAAACATAGAAAAATGGGCTAGCAATGCATAAGAAAATGAGGTTCTCATTAACTTCAGTCAATGGTTTAAAGCTAAAGGTGAGAAGGAGGAATACTTAGTGAGGAAAGTGGACAAGTCTGCCATGAGAATCCAGCCTTCAAGCAACTTGGTGCAGAGAAACTCAGGCACATGAGAACTCTTGAACTTAAGTTTAAGATACTGAAATATATCACAACAACATTATAATCAAACCTCCATTACAATACAAATAAAACATCTCGTTTGGATCATCCATGCATGAGAATTTCATCATAAGAGGAAACAAGACAGTGAAAAATAATACTGAAACATATCATAGCTGCATTATAATCAAACCTCCATTACAATACAACTACAACATCTCGTTTGGATCATCCATGCATGAGTGTTTCAGCATAAGAGGAAACAAGATGATGAAAGAAACTAACTTATATTAATGAGAAAGTCTCAGGTCTCATACATAACCAAAGAGAAACTATACTATCAAACTATTAAAAATAGGTATCTTTACTCAACCATCGACCATAACATATTCTTCAACTAATGTATTTATACCCAAAATAGTGGGCAATTGCTAGGAACGCGAGTTGGCCATCATGTCCAAGTATTTTCCATCTGTGTCTCCCCATTGTCTGCGCTTGTGTGTATCAAATTTAAACGTATTTTCTCCCTTCCTGGAAGGTCCTTCAACTATCTTGTTCGTTTTTTCAGAAGAAAACCCAGATCAGCATGGGCCTGAAGGTAAGTTGTCGCTCATGGTACCTCAGGCTCACAGTCTTCTGTCTCCATAGCCAAACCCTCCATTCTTTCTATTTATGGAGTGATTCTAGGTTTCAAGTACGAGTTATTTCTTTGATTAACTGATTTCTCCTCGGGATCAGGATGAGGCTCAACGCCTAGGGGGGATGCTACGTGTTTCTCTAAGATTTGACATTGAATAAGCACATGATTGTGAGTTCATCAAAGGATGCTTGGATCCACATCGCTTTTGAGTCTTCAATTCACCACCTTCTACCATGTAGACCTTTATCCATACCACGGTTTTGATTTCGGGACCGCTCAATAATTTTATCGTTCGAGCATGTTGCATCCACGAAATGAAGTGTGGTCATTGATCTGGCAACGATCTGCAATCTGGGCATACCTGCTAAATTTAGCACCACCACTAAAGTTTATCCTTCCACCAACTCTAGGTTCCATTAAAAACGTGCATGGAGATGGCACTAATTTTGAACAAGAATACTTCCCGGAGGATGATCTCCTGCAGCTGACATGGTGGCCTAATGTCACTATGTTGACCTATTGTAGATGGAGGGGGGACATATTTCACTCTAAAATAGGTAGATGACATGCCCAAAAATGATGGAGATGAGTTCCATGTGTCATCACTAGATGAATGCCACATGTCATTACTGATAAGGGCACCACGTACCTGGGCACTTTGGAGCTCGAGGGGGGGGGGGGGGGGTTCTACATGTAGAACTGAAGCTTTGAAATGAATCATGATCATATGATGTGGAAGGACATGTGCTAGAGATCAGTGGAATTCTGGAGAAAACACTCCAGATGAAGGTGACATGGGAGAAGCTAAAACTCCTGAAACTTGAATTCTTGAAGTAAAACACCACCATCAAATCTGGAAGGAAATGTGACAAAGATTGATGGACTTCTGGAGGAAACACTCTGGATGAAGGTGAGATGGGAGAATCTAAAACTCCCAAAACCTAAATTCCTGAAGTAAATCATGACCATCATATATGAAGGATGTGTGGCACTTGATCTAAACTACTCCTGAGGTCTTCGTCGTTGAAAAATAGACCCGCCCGCTGCTTGTTTTTAAAGCCCGGAATGGACTAATTTTGAATGTTGCACTTGGACATTACCTGTGCAACAAAAGACTTGGGAATCCTGTGACCTTGAAAAATTTATGTGATAACACATCCTTTTCCAAAAGTCCAACTGTATCATCATATTTGGCCTCAATAACCTCTATCTATCTTGCTTGTTGGGAACTGCCAGAGGCTTCGGCTCCTGATTCCTTTCCTACCATTTTCTTTTGGGGTGACATATTAGAACCTTCCCAAAAGATAATTTCATCACACATAATAGGATATAACGTACCATTCAATGCAACTAAATGATTAGATTTACCATAGGAGTTATTGATAGTATTATGAGATAGATAGTCATCCTATGAGGATGTCATGATAATGGTAGGCATGTTTAAGTAGCCTGGTAGAAACTTGGGGAAGAATGGTGAAAAGTAGACTTTTGAAAGAAATATCGAAGGTCTAGAAATTAAATCCTTTGACGCGAGTTGGAGGAGTTCATTCCTAGTTCTCCGATACAAGTGGGGAATTTTTTGAAAAATATTTGATCAGGGATGTAAAGGACATCTCCTCTGATTATGGTCGAAGGAGTTAGTTTCAATTACCGATAATATATCAGAAGGGTTTACCAAGTATTTATTACGATCGACAATATTAATAGAAACTCTTTCGATCATATCAGAGGACTTAGTAATAACTCTTCTGATATGGTTGGAAGATTTATATCCAAGTGATCCAACTAATGCAAAGGAAATATTTTCAACTCCTTCGATTGCATCAGAGGAGTTAGTAATAACTTCTCTGATGTTCTTGGAGGAGTTATTAATAATTATTCTAATAGCAAGAAATATTTTGAGATAAAGAGGTAAGTATGATTTCCTTGGGAACAAGTGTAGATTCAGAGGAGTTTCTTGGAACTCTTCCACTCACATTGGGAGGGTTACTAAGACCATTTTCTGATCAAAACCTACATGGAATGCAACACTTGGGGCCTCAAATGAGATATTTGTTCTAAGTTCAAAGAAAATATGTTTTCTTGGTTTCGATTAGGGTTGGCTATGACAGTTTTTTCAAGCGAGGAATGTCATCGTAATGGTAATATGGTGAAAATTACGTAGGCATATATTGTTTGCATAGCTAACCAAAGACATGGTAGCACAGATAATTGGTTGATTTATGTGAGGAATAAAGGAAAATGAAGTGGCAGGTAGGAATTTTAAAGAATCCCTAACCCTAACCCTAAAAATAAGAGGAGAAAAGATGCCCTTACATGAATCTTAGTGCCATGTGGAGGGTGTAGATAAGTTGAGAGCTCGAATGAAATGGATTGACATGCTCGACATTTTGGAACCTTTCTCACTTGATCTCTTTGGAAATATAACAACAATATTGGTTATGCTCTGTTTATATATCTCATTGGCCATTTAGGAATTTAAATGTGGGTAGATCAGGAAGTTTGAGGTTGGAGAGACTAAAGATAATTTCTCTGATAATATCAGAGAACTTGGGATAAACTTCTCTGATATGAATCAGAGGCTTTAGAGGTAACTACAAGTTTAAACCTATGAAGTAAATCAATGCATATAGATTCTTAAGAAAAACATAAATTAATCAATGGCTCATACACATAGTACACAAAGATTTATATTGGAAACCCTTAACCGGGAGAAAAACTTTAAACGCTTCATTGTATTAATTTCACCACTCACCATACAATATATACAATGTTTTAGGTATTCTTTAGCTATTGAAACCCTAATCCCTTAATCCGGGATTAATTTAGAAAACCATTAAAAATAGAAAAATGTACTAAAAATAGTAAAATCCGCTAAAAATAGAAAAAACCACCCAAAAACAAATTTCGGGGCACTACCCCAAACGCTCTACGTAACCAGGGGGGGCATACCTGGCCCCCCTGGGACCCCCCTAGGAAGCTCCTGGTGCACACAACACAAAAATCGAAGGAAGTTGGGATCGTCATACGTAGTTGTCGAATCTAGCGTGCCCACACACACACATGCAAAGAATATAACACATACCCAACATTATCCCACTTGTTGTTTTCTTTGCATCCAGGGGTCCATAGGATTATATAGTCAACAATCCAGGGAAACAATGCCCATTGTTACTCTACACCAAGAGAAATTTTCTTTTCTCATAGAATTTTTCAATGAATCTACAACATTATTCAAAGTGTCAACCTTTTCCAGCGACACCTTCTTTTCTTCAACCATGTATCTCACAAAGTGATACTGAACATCAATATGCTTTGTCTTCAAAAGATAAGCAGGGTTCTTTGCCAGGAAGATTGCACTCTGACTGTCACAATCTAATCTCACTTCTTGTTGTACCAAACCAATACATGAACACAATATCTGTAACCATACTGCTTCTTTGCTTGCATGAGTGGTTGCCATGTATTCATCTTCTGTAGTTGAGAGTGCCACTACATCCTGCCTTTTTCTCATCCAACTAATTTCTCCTCCAAATAGGTTAAACACATACCCACTTGTATATCTTCTGTGATCCAGATCTCCAACCCAGTCTTCATAAACAAATCCATGTATGTCCACCACTCTGTCCAATCCTAGTCTTCCTTGGTAGAACAATCTATAATTGGTAGTGCCACGAAAATACCTGAAGACCCTCTTTATTGTTGTCCAATGCCCCTTCCTTAGTTTTGAAATATACCTTCTCAAAACTCCCACTGCATGTGTAATGTCCATTCTAGTACAGACCATTGAATACATCAAAATTCCAACTGCAATGGCATACTAAACATGGGATATGTCCTCTTCTTCTTCCTGTGTCTTGGGACACTGATCTGTAGATAACTTTACACCTATAGGAATAGGAACCTTGAATGGTTTACTTCCATGCATATTAAACCTCTGCAATATCGTCTCAACATATTTTCTTTGATTCAACTAGAGTTTCTTGTTTGCACGATCTCTTTTAATATCCATTCCCAGAATGAATTTAGCAGCACTAAGATACTTCATGTCAAATTTGGAGGATAGATGTGATTTCACCTCCTTGATAACATCCATGTTATGTCCTACCAGAAACATGTCATCAACATACAACACTACATAAATGAAGTGATTACCAACCTGCTTGGAATATACATAGTGATCATCCCTGCTTCTCAAAAATCCCAATCCAAGGATGTATGTGTCAAACTTTTGGTACCACATCCTAGGTGATTGATTCAGACCATATAGTGACTTCTTTATCTTATAAACCAACTCTTTCTTTCCCTTCACTACAAATCCTTTTGGTTGCTTCATTTAGATTTCTTCTTCCATATCCCCACGTAGGAATATTGTCTTCACATCCATCTTTTCCACTTCAAGATCAAAATAAACAATAATAGATAAAATAAATATAATAGAAGTTAACTTGGCAACATGAGAAAAAATCTCACCAAAGTCAATTCCCTCTACCCAGGAATAACCTTTTGCTTCTAACCGAGCTCTGTATTTCTCCACTTTTCCTTTTGCATTAAACTTCTTCTTAAAAAACCATTTGCTACCAACAAATTTTCTTCTAGCTGGCAACTCAACTATATCCCATGCCTCATTCTTATCCAAGGCATCCATTTATTCAACCATGACATTCTTCTAGAGTTTACTATCCTCTGAATTCACTGCTTCCCTTGCAGTTCTGGGATCATCATCATTAGTATATAAATCAAAATTAGAACGAAAATTAGGTGGACTATACCTTTTTGGTTTCCTTCTTTCCCTCACTGATCTCCTCAATACTAGGGTATGAGTTTCTTCTTCTTCTACTTCATCTTCTTCAGATGATTCTGATTTTGCATCATCTAACTCCAACTCTATTTTCTCAGGTTCTTCTGGCCTTGGTAGGAATTCTTGTTTGGAAACATATTTTACCTCTCTAAAAACAACATCTCCACTGTAAAAAGTCTTCTTGGTTTATGGGTTCCAAAGCTTATAACCTTTCACACCATCTTTATAACCAATAAAGATACACTTTTCATCTTGTTTATCCAACTTACTCCTATTTTCCTTTGGAACATGTACATAAGAATCACAACCAAACATTCTAATATGTTTAAGAGAGGGTTTCTTTCCATTCCATACCTCGTGTGGAGTTTTATCATACAACATTAATGAGGGTGATCAATTGACCAGGTAACATGTTGTACCCACTGCTTCTGCCCATAATTCCTTTCCTAACTTGGCACCGCTGAGCATGCTCCTTGCTTTTTCCTTCATTGTCATGTTCATCCTTTCTTCAAATCTATTCTATTGAGGTGTGTATGGAGTAGTTTGTTTCCTTGCTATACCACACTTCTTACATAATTCTTCAAATTCATTTCTGCATAATTCTCCACCTCTATTTATCCTCAATACCTTTATTTTCTTTTCTATCTTATTTTCTACCAGAGCCTTAAACTCTTTAAATTTATCAAATACCTCAAATTTATTTCTAAGAAAACAAATCCATGTGTTCCTTGAGAAATCATCTATGAATGAAACATAATACACATATTTACCTATGGATGGAATAGGAACAGGTCCAAACACATCACTGTGTATCAACTCTAAGATCCCCTTTTCTCTTGTAGCACCAGATGGGAATCTTACTTGATTATGTTTACCATATATGAAATGTTCACAAAAATCAAAATATAGAGTGCAATTAGACATACCTTCAACCATACCTTTCCCGTGTAGTGTTCAAAGGCCCATTTCTCCAATATGCCCCAGTTTTTTATGCCATAGCATGGTATTCTTTCCAGGGACAATATTGGTTGTGTCTTCTTTATTTTTTTTCTCAGGGACAACAAAACTGTTACACCCATTAGTATAAGTTCTTCCCAACAACTTGTACAGAGTTCCACACCGAAATCCCCTCATCAAAACCATTGCTCCATGTACCATCTTGAAAGTTCCCTTTCCCAATACAGTATCCACTCCTGCATCATCCAACATGCTTACATATATTAGGCTCCTGGCTAGTTTTAAAATGTGCAGAACCCTAGGGAGAGTTATGATCCTTCCATGTTTTAGAAACAACTTAACCCTTCCACGTCCCATGATTTTGGTTGTCAAGTAAACTCCTAGGAATACATCACCACCATCATATTTTTCATATTCACAGAACCACTCCCTGTGAGGAGTCATATGGTATGACGCACCTGAGTCAATCAACCATACATCACGATCTGCATGTGTACATGTAGATTCCAGGTAAACATCAACTCCTTCTTTAGTGGAGTTTCTTTCCTTTGTGGAAGAGGTACTATCAGATCCCTTTGGTTTATCAACCTTCTTAGACTTGCAATCTTTATTATAATTCCTTTTTTTACCACACTTCCAACATTTCCTCAAATATTTTCCTGGAGACTTAGATCTACCTATATATTTAGATCTCCCCCCCAAAGACTTACCATGATTCCTATCTTGGGTATGACCTCTTACAAATAAATCATCTGTGCTATGACCATCCATGCTTTTCCACCTCATTTCTTTAGATAACAAGGATGCAATTACATCCTCATACTTCAATGTAGATTGAGTGGTACTACCAATTGCTACAACCAGATTATCCCAAGAGTCTGGCAAAGATCATAACAAAGTAATACACTTATCTTCTTCTGCAATTGTAATATTAACAGAGACAAGTTGACCTACCAAAGTATTAAAGGAATTTATATGTTTTTTCATGTAATCTCCCTCTTCCATCCTAAGATGATACAACTTCTTTCAAAGAAACAACTTGTTTTCCAGGGACTTTGATTGATACAAATTCCCTAACTTATCCCATAGTTCCTTGGTTGTATATTCTCCTGAGACATTCAACAACATTGAATCTGCCAGACAGAGTCAAATAATACTCCTTTCTCTTCTATCCAACTTCTCCCAATCTTCCTTCGACATACCAGTAGGTGGTGTACTAGTAGTTTGTGTACTAGTAGGTTGTGTACCAGTCGATTGTGTGCTAGTAGGATGCATACCAATAGGTTGTGTACCAAGATCCAAATTGATCCATTGTTCTTTGTCTACAATAAGGTCCTCCATATTAATCTTCCATAGCTCAAAGTTTTTACCGTTTAAGTTCTCTATCTCGATTCTAGAAGAGCTCTCCATTCCTCTTTATACACTTGAATAACCACTGCAAAAGATCCCACTAAACTCAGTTTTATCACAGACCTAAGATAAACTTTATCTATCAAGACCAAGCCAAACCCTCAGCAACAAAGGCATCCTTCTGAAGCCAAAAATAAGCTCTGATACCACATGTAAGTTTTAAACCTGTGAAGTAAATCAATGCATATAGATTCTTAAGAAAAACAAAAATTAAGCAATGACTCATACACATAGTAAACAAAGATTTATACCGGAAACCCTTAACCGAGAGAAAACCTTTCAACTCTTCATTGTATTAATTTCATCATTCACAATACAATATATACAAGTTTTTAGGTATTTCTTAGCTACCAAAACCCTAATCCCTTAATCTGAGATTAATTTAGAAAACCGCTAAAAATAGAAAAATCTGCTAAAAATAGCAAAAAACACCCAAAAAACAATTTTGGCGTGCTACCCTGAACTTTGTGCATAACCAGGGGGGGGGCATACCTTCCCCCCCTGGGACCCCCCTAAGAAGCACCCAACGCAGATGACACAGTGATGCAATTGTCAAATCCGACGCGCCCACACACACACATGTAAAGAATATAACACATACCCAACACTAACTCCTCTTATTCATGTCAGAGGAGTTGATGTTGAATTATGCGATACCAAGTGATATCGACGAGGAAGGAAAGAAATCCTTCGATATGATTCGAAGGATTTTGATGTAACTACTCTGATTCTTATCGAAGGAGTTCTTATTTACTTGGTCGATTTCAACTACTTGGCTTAAAAAACCAAGTCTTCAAAATATTTCATTCAAACATGATTTCCCATGAGAAACATGATTCTTCTAAGGATGTTAAGTAGAATCTATTAGAGGATGCTCAATGCCAAAGAATGTGACAGAGGTTAGATCATTCATGGTCCTTGCAGGATACTATAGGATATTTATTGAAGGATTCTCAAAGATTGCACACCCAATCACTTCCTTACAAAAGAAGGGTGTGAAGTTTCAGTGGACATTGGATTGTGAAAAGAGTTTCCAACACTTGAAGAAATTATTAGCAAGTGCTCCAATACTAAGGATTTCATATCCAAATTAAGAATTCATTGTATGAATTGATGCATGTAAAGAAGGACTGGGTGGAGTCCTCAGTCAAAATATGTTTGTTGTATGTTATGAATCAAGGAAGTTGAAGGAGCATGAAAGGCACTATGCCACTCATGATTTGGAGTTGGAAGTCATAGTGCATGACTTAAGGAATTCAAGGAACTACCTCATGGGAAAAAAGGTTTGAGCTGAGGATAGACCATAATGGTCTAAAATATTTATTTGATCAACCAACTCTAAATGCCAGGAAAAACAAATGGTTAGAATTTCTAAGTGAATATGACTTTGATATAAATCATATCAAAGGGAAAGAGAAAAACGTGGTTGATGCACTCAGCAGAAGAGTGCATGAGTTGCATGCTACAACCATTAGCATGTACCAATCAGATTTGAAAGACAGAATTTTGGAGGCTACAAAATCAGATTTGCAATACAAAGAGTTAGTGGAAAAATTACAGCAAGGTATTTTGCAGCAAAAAATTGAAGATTATAAGCTAGGAAATGATGAAATTCTCATCTATAGAGGCATAATTCATGTATAAAATTCCCAGGAATTGAAAAATATGATATTGAGAGAAATGCATAATGTACCTTATGTTGGGCACCCAGGTTATCAGAAAACTATTGCAGCTGTCAAGAGACAATAGCATTGGCTAGGAATTAAGAAAGAAGTTGTTGATTTTATTGCCAAATGTTTGGAGTGTCAAAAGGTAAAGGATGAGCATAGACAACCAGTTGGTTTTCTATATCCATTACCCATTCCTGAGCGGAAATGGGAAGTTGTAACCATGTATTTCATCACCAGACTACCCAGAACAAACAAGAAGCGTGATTTTATTATGGTAGAGGTGGATATGCTTACTAAGGTTGCCCATTTTATTCCAATAAAGCTCACTCACAAGGTAGCCAAAATTGTTGATGTTTATATGAGAGAAATTTATCGATGACATGGTATACCCAAGACAATTGTATCATACAGAAATCCAAAATTTACATCAACGTTTTGGAAGGGATTTGCAACAAATTTTAATTTTAGCACAACTTATCATCCAGAATCATATGGACAAACAGAGAGGGTGAATCAAGTGATTGAGGATATGTTGAGGATGTATTTGATGGATAAAACATGAAAATAGGAAGACTACCTACACTTAGTAGAGGTTTCTTATAACAATGGGTACCAATAATATCTAAAGATGAACCCATTTGAGGCACTTTATGGAAGAAGGTGCAACACACCAGTAAGTTGGGATAACCCAACAGATAGAGCAGTGGTTGGGCCATATTTACTCAAGGAAATGGAAGAGAAAATGTTAAAAATAAAACAGAATTTAAAGGTTTCCCAAGAAAGGTAGAAAATCTATGCTAATAAGGGCAGAACTCATAGGGAATTTAAAGTGGGGGACCATGTATTATTGAAAGTGAAGGCCAACAAAAGTTCACTGAAGTTAGGAAATTTTTCAATGTTGGCATCTCGTTATTGTGGGCCATTTGAAATCCCAGAGAGGATTGGGCCTGTAGCATACATGCTTGCCTTACCTACATAAATTTCCATTCATAATGTATTTCATGTATCATTTCTTAAGAAATATATACATGATGATAACCATGTTATTGATTGGAATGTGATTTAGGTGGAGTAAGAAGGCACTTTCTGTTGGCATGTTCTCAGGCAGATGTGCTTGTCATTGATGGAAAGATCAGAGTATGCAGCGATGGTAAAATAGGGACAATGCAAGCTCAGAAGAGATAGTGCAGAGGTGCACGAAGAGTGCAAGAGTGTGCTTGTTTATGTGATGGAAAACAAGAAGGCAAGTAATATCAATAGCGCAGGGATAATTCCATGGAAAGATCAGAAGCATAAACTCCATTTCGGAGTTTCGTATATTGGGCATTGGAGGAGTCAAGGAAGCAAATCATGACAAGAATGTCGAAATGACAAAATGCAAAACGCCGAAATAAGTTGATCTGACTCCATTTCAGAGTTTCAGATACTAGGAGATTGAGAATTCAAGAGTTGAGACTCTTCAACATAGGAGTCTCGAAGTTGCAAAATACGGAATCCCAAAATCCCGAAAGAGGCACATCAATAAGAGTTTTACAGACCAGGAAATCAAAGATCAAAGGAACATTAACCTTTGAAGTAGCGAACCCTGAAATATCGAAAGGCAAAAGATCAGAGCATGTCAAAGACTCCATTTCGGAGTTCCAAATACTGGGAGTTGGAAGAGTCAAGAGTTGAGACTCTTCATCAAAGGAATCTTGGAGTTGCGAAATCCAGAATCCTGAAATCTTGAAACAGGCACATAAACAAAGAGTTTCACAGACCAGGAAATAACTCCATTTTGGAGTTTCGGATACCGGGAGTTGGAAGAGTTAAGACTCTTCATCATCAGGAGTCCTGGAATCGCAAAATGTGAAATGCCAAAATCTCGGAAGAAGGAGGTTAGTTTTGGATACCGAGAGTTGGAAGAGTCAAGACTCTTCATCATCATGAGTCCCGGAATTGCAAAATGTGAAACGTCGAAATCCTGAAAGCAGGAGATAGTTTCAGATACCGGGATTTTGGATACTGGGAGTTGGGGATGTCAAGAACTCTTACTACAGGACTCTCGAAGTCGTGAAACCCGAAGTCGCAAAATGCGAAATCGTGAAATGTCAAAGACTCCATACCGGAGGTTTGGATACTGGGAGTTGGAGATGTCAAGGACTCTCATGACATGGATCTCGAAATGCTAAAGTGAAAAATGGTGAAATGAACACAAGATTCAATGAAGTCAATTCAATGGTGTAGATGAATTTGAATAAGATCGGAGGGATACTGTTGCACTTCGCAGTGTAACTGCTAGAAACAAATGATGGTTTCTGCTAGAGGATGAGCTCATCTATGACAGAGAAGATGAAGAGTCTCAACTACCAGAGAAGCTAAGGAATCTCGATATAACACCCAGTGATGATGGATGCGTGGGTGAAACCGATAGAGAAGTTGAAGAGTTACCATGATGATCAGGCAGAGCACTCACAATGAGCAGGAGATGCAGAATAGAGAGAGACAATGTGGCACACAGGATATGGGATAGCTGTGGAAGAGTGAAGTGGAGAAAACACCCTGATATGGAGGAGATTGGGTGTGGAGAGGATGAAAGAGAAAGAAGCAGATTTCATGCACAAGGTGCAAAAAGAGTATAAGAATGTTGAACAAAGAAGAAATGGGTGTTTTTGTTGTTGTGAGTGATTGAGGCATGAAGAAGGAGGCAGAGCGCAACAATAGAAATGCACAGAAGGGGAATGGTGCATTGAAGAGACATGGCGTAGAGAACATAAAAGGAAAAAGAATAGAAAGTGCAAGGAGTGTGCAGAAGACACCGATGCAGACATAGCAGCATAGTGTAGCAGAATAATGATGAGATTGGTAAGCCATTGAAGAACTTTATATCACTGTAATAAGTCTTAATATAAAATATTTACATTTCAGGGTGGTAGGGAGGTGCTAGGGAGGACTGTTGTCCTCAGAGGTTCAAGTGGGTGCTTGAACACAGGGAGTTGTAGCTTCCATCTGGTTGCAACCAGAGAAACAAGGGTGGCAAGGTGGTGCAAGGGAGAACTGTTGTTCTCTGTTATACAGGTTGGTGCCTACGTGACTAGAAGTTGGTGCTTCCATCTAGTTTCAGCTGGAACAGCGGGGAGTTGGTGCTTCCTTCTAGTGGGTGGTAGAGAAACCAGGGACTTGGTTCTTCCTTCTAGTGGGTGCTAGAGAAACCAGGGAGTTGGTGCTTCCTTCTAGTTGGTGCTCTCAGCAAGTAGCATCTTGCAAAACAGTGGTTGTAGCCTCATTATGAGTTGGTGCTCATATGTATGATAATGTACATAATGTAAAGTTTACTTATCATATAAATAAGAAGAGGTTTTTACCCTGTATGGGTTTCCTCAAGAAATATCTGTCTCTGTGTATCTCATATCTGTGACTGATGTTGATTGTTCTATTGCTTACTTCCATGCATTATTGTGACTATCATTAAATGTTGTGTAAAGAGTTTAAAATAAGCATATTTGTTTAAGCATAGGTACAACGGATTCACCCCCCCCCCCTCTCATTTTCTCAACAAATGGTATCAGAGCCAACCCCTTTTATCTAAGGGTAGATCCTAGTGCTTAAACATGTCAAGCCATGAAGGAAATTCAACCAATAAGGCCCCTCTGTTCAATGGAACAAACTTTTCCTTCTGGAAAGTTAGAATGAGAACCTACATAATGGCGTTAGGTGCAGATGTCTGGGATGTGGTAGATATTGGTTATGTAAAGCCAATTGTACTAGCTAGTAAGGTTGACAGGCTAGAATTTAGCTTCAACACTAAGGCTATGAATGCTATCTTGAGTGGGCTTGCAGAAGAAGAATTCATAAAATTTATGCACCTAGGAACTGCCAAAGAAATGTGGGACAAACTCATTAGAAGTTATGAAGGTAATAAGGTAAAGGATGCCAAGATTCAAACCTACAGAATACAGTTTGAACAGATGAAGATGAAGGAAGATGAAACTATTGGAAAATACTTTCTGAGAGTAGAAGAAATGGTAAATGCAGTGAAATCACTTGGTGAGAAAATTGAGGAACCTTCTTTAGTTCAGAAAATTTTGAGATCTCTACCAGATAGGTTCAACCCGAAGGTCTCTTCTATTGAAGAACTTAATGATTTGAAAACCTTGGATTTTGATCAACTTCTAGGAACGTTGACTGCATATGAAATGAGAATATTTAAATATAAACCCACCCCCAAAGAAGCATCATTTAAGGCAGACGGGAATGAGGATTCAGAGCCTGATGAAATTGAAGAAAAATTTGTGAAGAGACTGAAGAAGGGATCAAGAAAATACAAAGGTAAACTGCCTTTCAAATGTTTCAACTGTGGTAGGATAGGTCATTTTGCAAATAAATTTCCCCTCAAAATAAAGGATTAGACATTTGATGATGAGGAGAAGCACAAACACAAAAATTTATTTAAAGAGAATAACTTTAAGAAGAAAAGTCTTTGTGTAAACAATGATGATGATCCTTCAGATGATGAAGACAATGACTCCACTATTGAAGATAAACTGAATGACTTCATACTTATGGCCAAAGAGGATTATGATAATATAAGCACAGGAAGTGATGCTAATGAAGAATAAGTTGTGGTTGACATGGAAGGAGAACTGATCAGTGCACTGGAAGAGATTGACAGACTAAGAATTAAAAACAGAAAGCAAAGACAATTGTTGATACAGTTTGAGAAAGACAGTAAAGAACCTGATGAATACCTTGTCCTACTAAAAGTGGAATTAGAAGAGGCAAATAAAATTGAAGACATTCTGAAACGACAGTTATCAGAAAAGAAGGCAAGATGTGAAGCCTTAGAACAAGAAGTAGTGAAAACTAGGAAAGAGATGGAGAAGTTTCAAGCCTTGTATAATCATAATCTATCAAGTATCAAAGCCTCAAAAGGATTAGCCACCATTCTAAATCAACAAAGGAATCCAAAGCTGAAAACTGGTTTGGGTTATGAAGAGGGATCAAGTAGTGATAATCCAAGAGACGAAGAACCCATCAAGTTTGTCAAATCTACAACCAATGACAACAACGAACCTACAGAAACAAAGGAAGATAATCAGCCTCCCAGGACGAGAAAATAAAAATGTGCTAGGACTAAATCTATAGAACAAAGAAATAATGTGCTCCCTACTGAAAGACGTCATCAACATAAAAGAAATCAATTTTCTCAAAGAAGACAACCATTTTCCAGGTACAAAGAATTTTTCTATGGCTATTGTTTCTATTGTTCTAACTTTGGTCACAAAGCTATAAAGTGTTCCTTAAGAATTAGACATGAGAAATTAAGATTTCAAAGGAATAAATACTTGCCACAACAAAGAATGATACAACCAAGTAACAAACCTTCACAGATTGCAAATTGCCAAATTAAGTCTAGAGACATGCAACTAAGGAGATCAAGAAATAATCAACAGTCAATGAGTAGACAACGCTGCAACAATAATTTTGACCTATTGAACAATGAGATTGAATTCTACATATGTCATAACTATGGACATAAATCTGTTGACTGTCAATTAAGGAACTATGAACCAAATTTGAATTCCCCTGCTGAAAATGTCAAGGTTTGGAAGAAGAAAGAAAGTGACAAGTGTGAATTAGTGTTGTCATCTCAAATAAAAATGAACCCTTGGTATATATATAGTGGATGCTCCAAACATATGATGGGAGACAAAGGTAAGTTTCTATCTCTAAGTGAAATCAAATTAGGAAACGTAAC
>ML784863.1:125861-138917 GCA_009831015.1 Picea engelmannii | reverse complement strand
AAGGATGATGACTCACCTGATGTTGTTCAAAGTTCATATAGGTCAATGATAGGAAGCCTGTTGTACATCACAACATCTCACCCAGACATAATGCATGTTGTTGGAATGGTAGGAAGATATTAGTCTGCACCTAAACAGAGTCATTTGCTAGCTATCAAAAGGATATTCAGGTATTTGAAGGAAACAATGACTTATGGTTTGTGGTATCCCAGAAATCAGAATTTTCAGTTAACTGCTTATTTAGATACAGATTGGGAAAACTGTGTTGATGAGAGAAAAAGCACCAGTGGAGGAGCATTCTTCCTGGGTGACTTATTAGTAGCATGGCTTAGTAAAAAGAAAAGTTCCATTTCTTTATCAACTACAGAGGCAGAGTACATTGTTGTTGCTACCTGTTGCACTCAAGTTTTATGGATGATTCAGACACTTGCAAACTTAGAGGTAAAATACGTTGCACCGATCCCAATTCATTGTGATAACACTAGTGCCATCAGTGTGTCCAAGAATCCTGTATTCCACTCCAAGACCAAGCATATTCCCATAAAATACCATTTTCTTAGAGAGCAAGTCACCAATCAGGTTGTTCAGGTCCATTACATTACAACCACAGAACAAATTGCAGACATCTTTACTAAACCCCTTGCCAAGACACCATTTGAATATCTCTAATAGAAGCTGGGTGTCATCCCGTCTCAGACCTAAGAGAGTCCATCCTATTAGTGGGAGCTTTGTATTGATTGAATATCTAATAACTACTAAAAATACTGCAACAGCTCAGGGGGAGCATGTTTTCTTTGACATTGATGTCAAAGGGGGAGAAAAGGAGTGGTTTGGAGCATATGCTATAGTTGGAGGTCCAAACAGATTAGCGCAGTCATTCAGGGTTTCCATCAATTCCAAAGGGGGATATTATTGGCATGTTCTTAGGCAGATGTGCTTGTCATTGATGGCAATATCAGAGTATGCAACGATGGAAAAACAGGGACAACATAAGCTCAAAAGAGATAGTACAAAGGTGCATGAAGAGTGCAAGAGTGTGCTTTTTTATGTGATGGCAAACCGACAAGCAAGGAATATCAACAACGCGGGGATAATTCCATGGAAAGATCAGAAGCATAAACTCCATTTCGGAGTTTTGGATACCAGGCATTGGAGGAGTCAAGGAAGCAACTCACGACAAGAATGTCGAAACGACGAAATGCGAAACCTTGGAATACGTTGATCCGACTCCATTTTAGATTTTTGGATACTGGGAGATTGAGAAGTCAAGAGTTGAGACTCTTCAACACAAGAGTCCCAGAGTTGCGAAATCCGGAATCCCAAAATCCTGAAAGAGGCACATCAACAAGAGTTTTACAGATTGGGAAATCAAAGATCAGAGGAACATTAACCTTTGAATTAGCGAACCCCGAAATCCTGAAAGGCGATCAGAGCATGTCAAAGACTCCATTTCAGAGTTCTGGATACTAGGAGTTGGAAGAGTCCAGAGTCAAGACTCTTCATTAAAGGAATCCCGGAGTTGCGAAATACGGAATCCCGAAATCCTGAAATAGGAACATAAACGAAGAGTTTCGTAGACTAGGAAATAACTCCATTTCAGAGTTTCAGATACCGGGAGTTGGAAGAGTCAAGACTCTTCATCATCAGGAGTCTCAAAATCATGGAATGTGAAACATCGAAATCTCGGAAGAAGGAGGATAGTTTTGGATACCGGGAGTTGGAAGAGTCAAGACTATTCATCATCAGGAGTCCCAAAATTGAAAAATGCAAAACGTTGAAATCCCAAAAGCAGGAGACAGTTTCAAATACTGGGATTTCGGATACCGAGAGTTGGGGATGTCAAGAACTCTTACTACAGGAGTCCCGAAGTTGCGAAACCTGAAGTTGTGAAATGTCAAAGACTCCATATCGGAGGTTCAAATACCGGGAGAAGGAGATGTCAAGGACTCTCACGACAGGGATCCCAAAATGCCGAAGTGAAAAATGGTGAAATGAATGCAAGATTCAATGAAGTCAATTCAATAGTGTAGATGAATTTGAATCAGATCGGAGGGCTATTGTTGCACTTCGCAGTGTAACTTCTAGAAACAAATGATGGTTTCTGTCAGAGGATGAGATCATCTATGACAGAGAAGATGAAGAGTCTCAACTACCAGAGAAGCTGGGGAATCTCAATATAACACCCACTGATGATGGATGCATGGGTGAAACTGCCAGAGAAGCTGAAGAGTTACCATGATGATCAGGTAGAGTACTCACAATGAGTAGGAAATGTAGAACAAAGAGAGACAATGTGGCACACATGATATGGGATAACTGTGGAAGAGTGAAGTGGATAAAACACATCAATATGGAGGAGATTGGGTGTGGAGAGGATGAAAGAGAAAGAAGAAGATTGCATGCACAATGTGCACAGAGAGTATAAGAATGTTGAACAAAGAAGAAATGGGTGTTTTTGTTGTTGTGAGTGATTGAGGTGTGAAGAAGGAGGCAGAGCGCAGCAACAAAAATGCACAGAAGGGGAATGGTGCATTGAAGAGACATGGTGTAGAGAGCATAAAAGGAAAAAGAACAGAAAGCATAAGGAGTGTGCAGAAGACACTGATGTAGACAGAGCAGCGCAGTGTAGCAGAATAGTGATGAGACCGGTAAGCCATTGAAGAAATTTATATCGTTGTAATAAGTCTTAATAGCAAATATTTACATTTCAAGGTGGTAGGGAGGTGCTAGGGAGGACTGTTTTCCTCAGAGGTTCAAGTGGGTGCTTGAAGACATGGAGTTGTAGCTTCCATCTAGTTGCAGCCAGAGAAACAAGGGTGGTAGGGTTGTGTAAGGGAGAACTGTTGTTCTTTATTATATAGGTTGGTGCCTATATGACTGAAAGTTGGTGCTTCTATCTAGTTTCAGCTGGAACACCAGGAAGTTGGTGCTTCCTTCTAGTGGGTGCTAGATAAACTAAGGAGTTGGTGCTTCCTTCTAGTGGGTGCTAGAGAAACCAGGGAGTTGGTGTTTCCTTCTAGTTGGTGCTAGATAATCCAGAGAGTTGGTGCTCTCAGTAAGTAGTATCTTGAAAAATAGAGGTTGTAGCCTCATTATGAGTTGGTGCTCATATGTATGATAATGTATAGAATGTAAAGTTTACTTATCATATAAAGAAGAAGAGGTTTTTACCCTATATGGGTTTCCTCATGAAATATTTGTCTTTGTGTATCTCATATGTGTGGCTGATGTTGAATGTTCTATTGCTTACTTTCCTGCATTATTGTGACTATCATTAAATGTTGTGTAAAGAGTTTAAAATAAGCATATTTGTTTAAGAATAGGTACAACTGATTCACCCCCCCCCTCTCAGTTTCTCAACACTTTCCAAGTACATATGGTACACATTATGGACCAGAAAATCAAACATCTCCTTAGTCAATCCATATAGCTTGTAAAGGTCCAATGGACCTGGTATAGTCTTGAGGATGCAACTTGGGAGCATAAAGATGCTATGCAGGAAGAATACCCGCATATTTTTTATTATTTTTGAAATTTTGGTTGTATATGTGTACATAATGCACTGACAACAATGCATAAATAAGGGGAGGAGATTGTAATACCCCTAGGCCAAACCCAAACTGTAAACGTAAATGCAAATGTACTTAAGTTGGTCAGTTGTTTGATATCATTTTTGTATGCACCTTCCATGGTATAGTGCACACATGCATTACACACAAAAATAATGAAGTGTGTACACTCCATGATACCGCACGCAACAAACTTAAGTGTGTGCGATTTTGAGGCCAGAGAGCCTTTATGTATATGTTGTGTTTTATAGGCTGGTGAGCCAATTACTATAAGCTAGGAGGCTTATTTGTTGAATTAGGTCGGAGAGCCTAGATGTTAAAGGACAATGAGCCTATTTTTGCATATGTCTTATTATTAATATAATACATCGTCGTGTGTAGACCGACCATGATAAAAGAGTATGGGGGAATAAAGTTCACTAGTTAGGGAAAAGGGAGGGATAAAAGTTAAGGAAAAGGGATAAGCTAGGGAGATTAATCCAAAAAGGAGTATTATATTAATATTCCTTAAAGTATAAAGTATGGATAAATATTTTATCCTAAGTCCTAAGGATGGGAACAAGTGGGCCAAAGTAGCTCTCAACATGACAAGTGTCAAGTTGGGAACATGCATACATATAGTTTGGAATTAGTTCATTTTCCCATTCATTCCATCATCATTCACACACTCATTCAACTGTCCTTTGTACCTTTTTGTTACTATCATTGTACTTGTACCCATACCCATACCTGTACTTGGTTAGCTCAGGAACTATACTGAAGAAGCGGGTTGTTAGGACCGTGGAAGATTGAAGAGGTGGGTTGTCAAGCCCATGAGAAAATCTCTCTAAGTGAGAGAATTGTTGGGAATTAATTCCCGAAGGTGCTAAACTACAACTACAGGGCTCTGAGACTTCATTTCCGGCCTATTGTTGAAGCCCATAAAGGAAGTGGGGAAGCTAGAGGACTATTGATTAGAGAAGGGGCACACTTCCTAGGGTGGGACAGGCATGTGGGGAGGGAGGGACTGTAGGATGTTAGTTTGAGTTGGTACATGTGATGGAGTCTTTCCTATTGTTTGAGATACATTATCCTGGATAGGAATCCCTTTACTCGGGTGGAGTTTAGTCCCAGCTCGGAGGTGACCCACTGCTGAGAGTGATGAGAAGCGTGGTCTAAGGATGGGAGGTTCATGGAAGGTATGCACACATTTGGTGATATTCTTACCAATATAAGTGTCAATTGTGTGTTAAATTACATGCTTCATTATTATTTATGTGTTTAATTTTTTGGGTTTTTCCTGTGTGTGGTTTATACATGTCTTTATATTTATGGGTATTGCATGTCTATGTTGCATGCATGTGTTACTTTTATTTCCATATGAATTTGTGCATTTACAAAAATGTATTTGGTTGTTTTAAGTTATATATATAAAGTTTCGCAAGAGTTTATGTGTGCATATGTCTTAATTGCATATAGTTCGAAAATTGGATGTGGCATAGCCCAGTTGGATGATGGGGATGTTACATCGAGTGAGGGGATGGTCCAATTCTAGTCACATACTAAAGAAATTTTTAAAAGTCATGAGATGCATGGGATGCTCTATTTGAATGAACATTGATCAAGTTCTTATCTATGGATATGGACTGATATTTGCGGTGGAACACACATGCCTATTGAGCATACCATGATAATACATAAGTATAGGAAAATTTATATATATTATTTTCTTTAAGCTCCATCCACTTCATATTAATAATATGGCCAATACTATAATGTTTTTTTAGGAGACCTATGGATTAAACTTAAATGTGTAGCATCTACTCAGAAAATCAAAGAAACTCTCATATCATCCCACTTCCTTCACACACTATGTGCATATGTATATCTCTATATAAAATCTAAAAGGGTGAGAATATTTTGAAATAAAAGAGGAATTTGAAAGCGCTATTAATAGTGTGGGATGTAAAAGTAAATTCGTTGGGGCTATGGAAGCTTGTTGGTAGTGGGGATATGCTTGTATGGTACCGAGGCAATATTGTTGGGGCTATGGATGTTTTCTGGAAGCGAAGCAATGCAAGTAAAAGAGAGATGAGGAACATACTTATGTACATTTTTGGCATAGGGGTAGACCCAGGGTTCAATTCTTCAACAACGCACCAACAAAACCTAACTACTGGCCCTTTCGGCAACAACTGCGGAGCATATGAAGTCTCACCCGAGGTAGAGGAAGGGGGGGTTGCAGGACTTAGGTGTCTACAACCAAGCTGGGACACATATATGTGATTACAATACTTAAAAGAGCACTTAAACAATAATATGCATTAGTTCTTGAATCTCATTCACATCGCAGATAAAACCCTTATTACAGATCAACCCAGTAACAATCAAGATCAAGACCTTAAAACCTCTTAGCACATAGAATTAGTTCATATCTTGCATTCATTTACACTATCAAGAACTAAGCTACAACATCATATGAATTCATTATACATAACAACAACAAAACTAAGAAAATAACCACATAAACAACATCACATAAAGGACATCAAGACACAGGATATACGTCGTTCACCCCAGTGTGGGGCTAAGTCCACCAACTTATTCTTATTCTTTATTAGTCTTGGATCTTCTTACATTCACCTGCTCCTATGAACAAATCCATAGAGCCCAACTCCGTAGTGGACAGGTGATCTGCGCACAACGCACTATATCCACCTTCCCCAAAACCAGGTCAAGGCACAAAGCCAAATCCTTAATAGAACAAAGCCTTACTTTACATAGCCAGATTTCACAAAGAAACTTCCAATCTCTTGCACTAGGCCAATTACAAGTACCCATTCTTATATCTCTTAGATACTTATTTATACATTTACAAAGAGTCCTAAACATGGGTAAACCCATGGGCTGACATCCCATACCTATTACATAAACCTTAATAAACCCTTTTATGGGTCCACAAGCTTGCAAAATGAGTGATATCCCATAATATCTGCTCCACCTGGGTGCTCCATCTTCGACCATCCTATTGAACTCCCAAAATTGGTCAAACACAACCAATGTTTCCTCAAAACTTGGTCAAGAGCCAACAGGCCCCCAACACTCACCTGTGACTCATCCCAAGACACTCAGATCTGGGCAACACTGCTTCAAAGGACTCAAGATTATCTTGAGCTCCCTCAACTTGCTGCTTTTCTAGAGCCTCCTGCTCGATGAACTCATGAATCACTTGTTCTATGACAGGCCCTTACAGGTGTTGTTCCACTATCGCAACCACTTGTTCTAGCTGTGATCCTTGTCCTTCAATCTCTTCAAAAAGTGTGTAGGATTCATCCTGCATTGACTGGAATCTCTGTGTAACCTCCATGACTCTACCCTAGATGGCACTAACTTGCTGCTAGAATGTGCATTGTTCTTGTGATATTTTCATCCTCCCGACTGCAGTGAGTAGCTTCATCTGCGCTTGGAGGGTGGATGCCTGCTTATGCACCTCCCGCAGTTGTGCTTCTAGTTTCCTTAGCTCTGGATATTCTGCAAGACACTCATAGGTATGCGCCCTTTGGTCGCTCAGTTTTGTACACTCTGAGGAAAGTGCCCTGATTATTTCTACTTCATTCCTGGCAGCTTCCTCCCTTTGGTCACACACTTCTTGTGGAGTGCTCGACACTTCTTGAAGTTCTAACTCCATTATCCATGTTTGAATCTGTTGAATGGCTTCAATGAGCTTCCCTACTTGCATATCGGTTGACTCTGGCTCCTCCTATGACAATCCCGATATAGAGAGAAGTGCTTTAGTCACTGCCTTCTTGATCTCAATATGCTTTGTGAGCAGTTGGTATTTTTCTTCCTGTATCTTCGCATTGTTCTGCTCAAACTTTTCCTGAACTTCATTTTTCTCCTTCTGCGCAACTCGAAGTTTCTCTAAGACCTCCTCCTTTTCTTGCTTCAAGTCCTCTGTGGCCTGCTTTGTTTCTTCTTGGACTCGATGAAGTCAAGCCTTTATTGCATCTGCAAGTCTTTGTAATTGGGTAGTTTTATCCCCCAATTTTGCAATTTCCGTCGATGAATGCACAGTTGGTACTACGCGGATTGAATAGATGGCTTGTTTTATGCCTTTAACCCCTTTCTCGATTCATTCATACATTGTTTCCTTCTTCACTTCATTTTTCTACAAGATATCCTTTGAAGTGTCCTCCATGGCTACGATGATGAGATTGACATCATCCAATATGAGAACATTCTTTGACTAAGGATTATTGGTGCGAGTCTTCTTTCTTGCTGAGGATTTCTGTGAAGAAACCTTCCTTTTCTTTGATGTGTCAGCCTCTGTAGGGGTATCCTTCAATGGTGTAAATTCTCCTTTGTCTTGATTTTCTCCTTCTTCTATATTCACTTCGTCTCCTCCTCCTCCTATGGGTGAGTCAGGCCTACTGTCTTCTGAGGCATTGTCCTCCTCATCACTTTCTATGTTCTGCGCTTCCTCCTTTTTCTTCTTTTTCTTCACGCTAGTCTATCCATCATGTTCGACTCGAGTGACCAAGGGACTTCCAATGATGTCAGGGTTGGAGAGTTCTACATATTCAACTAGTACAAGGAAATTTGCTGGCCATTCCTTGGTGATATCCTCCATCTCTTCGTCAGTCAACTTATAATAGGACTGCAGTTCCTCTTTACTCTCATCCCTACACATGGTGATGTAGATAAAGTGACGATCTGCATAGAACTGGTGAGGGTATGATCCCTGCATACTCATTCCTGTGATGAGGTGAATAAATGTCAGATCCATAGTGACATGCCTATAAATATCCATATATCCTCCATGATATCATGACAGGAGGAGTTTAACGCAAGCGTTAACCTCCTGATGTCGGCCAAAGTGAGGAATCTTCATCACATTCAGGATCGTGGATTGCACGAGCTCCTTAATCCATAGCTGGGAGACTATGCACAGCTTCTTCCTAGTCATCTTCATCAAATACCTATGTGGCACGAGCATCACATAGTTCTTCCTGCCTCCGAGGTTAAATTTAGTTTTCTTCAACGTTGGGATGTGTCCTAACTGGGGTCCAACTACGTGTATCCCCTTCGGGATGTACATAGTGATCGATGTGTACTCAAATTCACATGGGATACTGTTGCAATTAATCACACCAAACAAATGATCCAGATGGATATCGATGGCCACCCACCTTTTCCAACTAGCTCAAAACAGTTTTCTGACAATTTTGACAATTTACTATTTTTAGTAGTTTTAACTTTTGGGGCCATTTTGAGGGCCTAAATGAAGGTTTTTTAGGATCGAGCTCCTCAATAATATCCAAAGGTATGATTGGTCCCCCAAAATGAATATCCTCTATGATACCTTTCCAACGGGCTATCACACGCCTAAAACGGAGATCGTATGCAAAAGTTACGACCCCGGAAAGTTGATGTACTAACTTACCCAAACGGGGCCCACATGACTTTTGGCGCTTCATCTCCTAGGGTTAGTTTTTTGGATGTCTAGGGTTTTTGGCATTCTTTATTATTGTAAAAAGGCCTTCAGAGCCTCATTATAACTTCCTTCTTGCGAATGTACACTTTTTTCACATCTCTTCTCAGAGATAAGCCGCCACCATTCCAACAAGCTTGTCTCCGCTGCATTTTATAGTTTCACCTTATTTCGTTATTGAATAGAAAACCAATTTTACTGTATCTCTATTATTTTGTGTTAAGCACCTGTTAATAATCTGTATTCATTTCGTTCTTCTCATAAAATCCAGATCAGTGGTATTAGAGTGACTTGCTCCTTGTCGTCTTAATGCATGTCCCCAACGAGGTCGAAGTACAAAGAGTTGGGTCTCGAGCTTGTTTCTCTTGAGGAAAGAAGCTCTCGCACACCCAAGCGACCTCCCATGGCAGGAGAAAATAAAGATGATGGGACAGGATATCCTTTCAAACTATTGATTGAGGAAGCCCTCACGCAACAGAGGAATGAGATGATGGATAGTTTCATGCAAATCCTTTGGCGGCTACCAACAAGCGATGCATCTTCTTTGAACGGAGGTGCCGCCCCCTTCAATGTACAAATGAACTTCGATATTTCTATATTTGAAGGTCAGATAGACACAGATGTTGTAGACAAGTGGTTGAATCTACTAGAAGGGTATTTTTCTGTCCATAACTTTTCGAATAAAGAAAAGATTACTTTTGCGCTCCTCAAAGTCATTCCCCATGTCAAATATTGGTGGGAAACTTTCTATGAGCAAAAGGAAACAGAGGAAACCTCATTATTTTCAGTCACGGCCATCTGGGAATCCTTCAGGGATTCTATTAAGGAACAATACTACCCTGTTGAAAGTTATGATGAGCTGTATACCAAATGGACCACACTACGGCAAGAAAGAGACCAAGCAGTGCCAGATTTCACAAATATCTTCCATACCTTGTGCACCAAGTTGGGTATCAAAGATTCAGAGTGACATTTGGTGCTCAAGTATCATGGTGCTCTTCATAGATACATATAGACTGAAATTGAATTTCTGGACATCTCATCCTTGGGCACGGCCTACCAATATGTCGTCAAAATCGAGCAGAAGCTCAAACAAAAGACTAGGAAATTTAGGCCTGGGAACCCCTCACAACAAAAGACAGGAAAGAGAGGCCCCAACCCACTGAACAAAGGATAGAGAAAATATGGATAGTATCAGGACAACCAGTCCAAGATGCAAGAAAAGAAGGAAACCAGAAAGACAAAGAAAGATATTGGGAAGTGGTGCAACTTCCATAAGAGCCCTTGGCATAACACTGCTGACTTCTGTTCAAAGAAGTCACTGGTGGCCAAAGTGAAAGCCTCTAAATCGGATGCAGATTATGAATCTAAGCTAGAACCAGAAAGGGGAAGATGGATCATTGACATGGAATCCAGTGCCACCATTTCTACCACCAAGCTCCAGCCTGGTGAACTAGACGAGCCAGAAGAAGGAGAGAGACTCTTCCATTCACAGATGTGGGTAAAAGGCACCCCGATACACTTCATCATTGATAGAAGTAGCCAAAAGAACCTCATCTTAGCTGAGGTCGTCAAGCAGTTGGACCTACCAACAATTTCGCACCCACAACCGTACACCATTGGATGGCTTCGCCAAGGAAGCGATCTCCGCGTCAGCCAACAATGCCGACTGTCGTACGGCATCAAGCCCTTCAAAGACAAGGTATTGTGTGATGTTGTTATTCTCAAAGTTTGTGATGTTCTTTTGGGCCAACCTTATTTATGGATATGTCATGCTATATATGAGTCTAGGCCTCGTAGTGTTATTATTACTTTGAACAGGAAATTATATAGGATACCCGAGGCAGTCCCACCTAGTGCTATTTCCTTGATCTCTGCTAAGCAATGTAGGAAGGTAATCTCTCAGATGGGAAAGTTTGTCTTCTTCATGATTCTCTCTCAGAATAAGTGAAAGATCACAGCCACATCCAGGGTCTCTGCGGCCGACCTCTCCACATAGAAAAATCAAGTAGATAAGGTCGTGGAAGAATACTCAGATATTCTCTCCTCACCTACAAAGGTACTTCTTCACTGCCAAGTCAAGCACCCCATCGATCTAACCCCTGGTGAACTGCTACCCAATATGCCAGTCTATCATCACACTTTGTTAGAGAATGAGGAGATCAAGCAACAGATCCAAGAACTTCTCCACAAGGGGCACATCCTCCCCAGCTCATCACCTTGCGGGAGCCCAATCGTGCTGGTACAGAAGAAAAATGGAACATGGTGACTCTGTATTGATTACCGGGCTCTGAATAAAATCACAGTCAGAAACCGGTACCCGATTCCCTGAATCAATGACCTCCTTGATCAACTCACGGGGGAAAAATACTTCAGTAAGATTGATCTGAAGTCTAGCTACCACCAGGTACCAATAGAACAGACAGATGTATGGAAGACGGCCTTCAAGTCAAAGGAAGGCCTTTTTGAATGGTTGGTCATGCCCTTTGGTTTGACAAATGATCTAGCCACTTTCATGAGGATGATGGACGATATCCTTCAACCATTCACCAATACTTTTGTAGTGGTGTATCTAGATGACATTTTAATTTATAGCAAGACTTGGGCCGAACACTTGCAGCATATTCAGTAGGTTCTGCACATCCTATGGCAACACAAGCTATATGCCAACTTGGAAAAATGCTCTTTCGGCATGGACAGGGTCCATTACCTGGGCTACATCATTGATCAACATGGTGTACATGTGGATCTAGCCAATATCTAGGTCATCTGTGACTAACCATCCCCAACAACACTCACTGAGCTTCGAAGCTTCTTGGGCCTTGCCAATTTCTACCGTAGGCTCATGTTGGGTTTCTCCCATATTGCATGGGCCCCCAGCCAAATAAATAGAGGTGGTGGTAAGGAGAAATTTGCGTGGGGGCGGTCCCAAAAACAAGAATTCGATGATTTGAAGTAGTGCTTGTGCTCAACCCCAGTACTTTCACTACCAGACCTGCAACATCCTTTTGATATAGAGACAGATGCTTCAGACTATGTTGTGGGCGTCGTTCTCACTCAACACGGTCACCCAGTGGCCTATCATAGTGAGACACTGTCAGATACTGTCCATAAGTACCTTACTTATGACAAAGAAATGTACTCCATTGTGCAAGTATGCCGCTAGTGGAGACATTACATTCTTGGGAAGGAGACAGTCATCCACACTGATCATAAGCCACTGCAGTTCATGCAGACACAGGGAAAATTCCAGAATGACCGCCATCAAAAGTGGTCCACATACTTGCAGCAATTCCACCTCAACATTATGTATAAAACAGGAAGCACCAATCACGTGACTGATTTCCTCAGCAGACCGCCAGTCACGGAACTCACCATGGTGCTAGACTCTTGCGGCCAAGAGACCTCTTGATGGCCCCAACTCTATGAGACAGACCCTGACTTCGCCACCACCTACCAGATGTTGGGTGCAAACATAGTTGTCGATAATTTCCATCTTCAGGATGAGTTGTTGTGTCATCTGGGCCATATCTATGTTCAATCAAGTGAGTGAGCAAAGATGATCTGGGAATCTCACTACAGTCGGGTGGCAGGACACATTAGCATTGAAAAGACAATGGCGATGCTACAGAAACATTTCTACTAGTTGAAACTTCGACAGGAGGTCAGCAAGTATATCAGGTCCTGCATTACCTACGCTATTTCCAAACCAACCATTAAGAAACAGGGCATGTACACCCCTCTTCCTACTCCTGATAGGCCATGGGAATCCATCTCAATGGACTACATGTCAGGCCTCCCATCCACCAAGCGGGGAAATGACTATGTTTTTGTGGTTGTTGATCACTTTTCTAACATGGCGATTCTGGTTGCCTGTAAGAAGAGCATCACAACAGAGGCCACTGCCAAGATCTTCTTTGAACGAGTCTGGGTACATTTTGGAATCCCACAAACCATTGTCTCAGATCAGGATAGTCGATTTCTCAGCACATTCTGGTCGAGCCTCTGGTCACTGCT
>ML784863.1:103978-123317 GCA_009831015.1 Picea engelmannii | reverse complement strand
GGATCATTGACGTAGAACCCAGTGCCACCGTTGCTACCACCAAGCTCCATCCTGGTGAACCAGACAAGCCAGAAGAAGGAGAGCAACTCTTCCATTCATAGATGTGGGTAAAAGGAACCCCGCTGCACTTCATCGTTGATAGTAGTAGCTAGAAGACCCTCATCTCAGCAGAGGTCGTCAAGCAGTTGGCCCTACCAACAACGTCGCACCCACAACTATACACCATTGGATGGCTATGCCAAGGAAGCGATATCTACGTCAGCCAATAGTGTCGACTGTCGTAAGGCATCAAGCCCTTCAAAGACGAGGTATTGTGCGATGTTTCTCCTCTTGAAGTTTCTGATGTTCTTTTGGGTCAACCTTATTTATGGAAACGTCATGTTGTATATGAATCTAGGCCTCGTAGTGTTATTATTACTTTGAACAGGAAATTGTACAGGATACCCAAGGTAGTCCCACCTAGCGCTATTTCCTTGATCTCTGCTAAGAAATGCAGGAAGTTCTTCTCTCAGACAGGGAAGTTTGTCTTCTTCATGATTCTCTCTCAGAATAAGTGAAAGATCACAACCACATCCAGGGTCTCTGTGGATGACCTCTCCACATAGCAGAAGCAAGTAGATAAGGTCGTGGAAGAATACTCATATATCTTCACCTCACCTACAGGGGTACCTCTGCAATGCCAAGTCAAGCACCCCATCGATCTGACCCTTGACGCACCGCTACCCAATGGTCCAGTCTATCGCCGCTCTTTGTTAGGGAATGAGGAGATCAAGTGATAGATCCAAGAACTTCTCCACAAGGGGCACATCCACCCCAGCTCATCACCTTGCGGGAGCCCAATCGTGCTGGTACAGAAGAAAGATGGAACATGGCAACTCTGTATTGATTATCGGGCTCTCAATAAAATCATAGTTATAAACCGGTACTTGATTCCCCGAATCGATGACCTCCTTGATCAACTCACAGGGGACAAATGCTTCAGTAATATTGATCTAAAGTCTGGTTACCACCAGGTATCGATAGAATAGACAGATGTATGGAAGACCACCTTCAAGTCAAAGGAAGGCCTTTTTGAATGGTTGGTCATGCCCTTTGGTTTTCCAAATGCTCCAGCCACATTCATGAGGATGATGGACGATATCCTACGACCATTCACCAATACTTTTGTAGTGGTGTATCTGGATGACATTCTAATTTACAACAAGACTTGGGCCGAACACTTGCAGCAAATTCAACAGGTTCTGCACACCCTACGGCAGCACAAGCTATATGCCAATTTGGAAAAATGATCCTTCGACATGGACAGGGTCCATTACCTGGGCTACATCATTGATCAGCATGACATACATGTGGATCCAGCCAAGATCCATGTCATCCGTGACTGACCATCCCCAACAACACTCACTGAGCTTTGAAGCTTCTTGGGCCTTGCCAATTTCTACCATAGGTTCATGTTGGGTTTCTCCCATATTGCATGGGCCCTCAGTGAAATAAAAAGAGGTGGTGGTAAGGAAAATTTTGCCTAGGGCCAATCCCAACAACAAGCGTTCGATGATTTGAAGCAGCGCTTGTGCTCAGACCTAGTACTTTCACTACTAGACCTGTAGCATCCTTTTGAGATCGAGATAGATGCTTCAAACTATGTTGTGGGCGTTGTTCTCACTCAGCACGGCCACCCCATGGCCTATCATAGTCAGACACTATCAGATACTGTCCATAAGTACCCTACTTATGACAAAGAAATGTACTCCATTGTGCAAGCATGCCGCCAGTGGAGACTTTACATTCTTGGGAAGGAGACAGTCATCCACACTAATCATAAGCCACTGCAGTTCATGCAAATGCAGGGAAAATTGCAGAATGACCACCATCAAAAGTGGTCCACATACTTGCAGCAATTCCACCTCAACATCAAGTATAAAAAAGGAAGCACCATCGCGTCGTTGATTTCCTCAACAGACCTCTAGTTGCGACACTCACCACTGTGCTATAATCTTGCGACCATGAGACCTCTAGATGGCCCCAACTCTATGAGACAGACCCTAACTTTGCCACGACCTACCAGATGTTGGGTGAAAATGCAGTTGTCGATAATTTCCATCTTCAGGATGGGTTGTTGTGTCATCTAGGCCATATATGTGTTCCATCAAGTGAGCGAGCGAAGATGATCTGGGAATCCCACTACAGTCGGGTGGCAGGACACTTTGGCGTTGAAAAGATAGTGTCGATGCTACAGAAACATTTCTACTGGTTGAAATTTCAACAGGAGGTCAACAAGTATATCAGGTCCTGCACTGCCTGTGCTATTTCCAAACCGACCACTAAGAAACAAGGCATGTACACCCCTCTTCCTACTCCTGATAGGAAATGGGAATCCATCTCAATGGACTACATGTTGGGCGTCCACCAAGCGGGGAAATGACTGTGTTTTTGTGGTTGTTGATCACTTTTCTAAGATGGCAATTTTGGTTGCCTGCAAGAAGAGCATCACAACAGAGGCCACTGTCAAGCTCTTCTTTGAACGATTCTGGGTACATTTTGGAATCCCATAAACCATTGTCTTAGATCAGGATAGTCAATTTCTTAGCACATTCTGGTCAAGTCTCTAGTCACTGCTGGACACCAAGCTCACCAAATCCACGACCTTCCACCCCCAGACAGATGGCCAAACCGAGGTTGTAAATTGAATGATTGTGCATATCCTTTGCATGTATAATTCAAATCACCCTCGCACATGGGATGAGAGCCTTCCCTATATCTAGCATAGCTGCAATCGATCCCTACATAGCTCAACCAACCACATCCCCTTTCAAGTGGGGTTGGGATTCCAACCATTGGGACCCATAGATGTTGCACTTCCCCTTGCAGTCACCTCGACCGACTCATCTCCTGCTCCAACTGAAGCTGACAAATCCACCTGGTTCATTGAGCGGATCCATCACATCTGCCAATAGGTTCAAGATATCCTACAAGAGTCCAATGACAAGTACAAACAATGCCATGATCAACATCGAGTGTCGCATAAGTTTTAGGTGGGCGAAAAAGTTTGGTTTCACTTGCAGAAAGAATGCCTTATAGGGCCCCATCAGAAGCTTCTCCCACTTCATTATGGGCCGTACACTATCACCAAGGCCATGGGGGATAATTCTTTTGAGCTCAACATTCCTCCTTTCCTTGGTCTGCACTCAGTGTTCAACGTGGATCTCCTTCGCCCTTATTTCCCACCATTATTGGACACCTCAGAAGTAGCAAAATAAATGACACCAACAAAGCTCAACCCTGACTGCCTACAATAGGAATCCAATGATCATATTGTGGATAGACATATCAAGGGCACTCGACAACAAAGGATCCATCTTTATCGAGTCATCAAAGTAGGGCAGCTCCTGCACCAAGGCAAGTGGCTCACCCGGGGCCAAATTCAGTAGAAATTTCCTCATCTAATGGGGGACCTCAACGCAATGGATACCATTTCTTCCTAAGGATGGAGGATTGATCTAGATGGATATCGGTGGCCACCCACATTTTCCAACTGTCTCAAAATAGTTTTCTGACAATTTTGCCAATTTACTATTTTTAGCAATTTTAACTTTCGGGGCCATTTTGAGGGCCTAAATGAAGGTTTTTTGGGATAGAGCTCCTCAATGATAGCCAAAGTCATTATTGAGCCTCCAAAATGAATCTCCTCGACAATATCTTTCCAAAGGGCTATCACACGCCTAAAACGGAGATCGTATGCAAAAGTTACGACCCTGGGAAGTTGATGTACTAACTTACCCAAACAGGGCCCACATGACTTTTGGTGCTTCATCTCCTAGAGTTAGTTTTTTGGATGTCTAGGGTTTTTGGCATTATTTATTATTGTAAAAATGCCTTCAAAGCCTCATTGTCACTTGCTTCTTGCAAATGCATGTTGTCATCACATCTCTTCTTGGAGATAAGCCGCCATCATTCCAGCAAGCTTGTTTCCGCTGCATTTTATAGTTTCAACTTATTTCATTATTGAATAGAAAACCAGTTTTACCGTATCTCTTTTATTTTTTTTTAAGAACCTGTTAATAATATTTATGCATTTTTTTCTTGTCATAAAATCCAGATCACCAAAGGCGGTATGTACCAATGAGATCTGCTTCGCGTTAGCCAGATCATCGCAGTGTTTTCTTCGCTTCTCAGTAGTGTGACTATAACGTCATCCAGTCGAGGGGGATGCTTGCAATCTTCTAGTCGATGATGCCTGTATTCCTACAGACATGACTCTCTCAGCCATGAGGTCTACAATAATCTCCTCCACAGACTTATCTATTGCGCTACGTTTTCCCGACATTCACACTCGTAATCAAATAACTCGGTTAGGAGAACAAAAAAGCGAGGTAATTATATGGATGGAAAGGTATAGAAAGAACAATGTGATACAATGAATTCTTTGTTAGCTCAGATAATCACGGTTTGCAAAAAGTGGTCCCAGCACAACATCTAATGGGTTAAATAAGCAAGTTTTTTAATGGATTCCTCCAATGGGCAGGAATGCGTCCATGAATGCACATCCATCCATTATGTTGCGGTCTCAAAGGTCTAATGGAAATATTTCTATCAATAACTATGTTTCTAGCCATTCTAGGGTGTTATTCTAATGATCGGGGTGCCTCCAATGATCATATAGCTTCATCGTGGCGATGTCCCATTCTGCATGGTTTTGCTATTTCGACGAGGTTCAACTTTTGCAGATCTGCCTCCTGCTAAGTCTTTTCTGAAACTTCTCGTATTTTTTCTAACTTGGCTTTCTTCTTACTAAGCTTCCTTTCCTTCTTTCCTATGATCAGAGTCTCTGGATTCCTCTTTCCATTTTAATTCTTATCTTCTCTTAGCATGGTAACTTATCATTGTCGATGTTCTTTCAAAGGGTATGAAGGTGATACCTCTTCTCTCATTAACTCCTTGGTAGGTATTCTTCTGTCATGCATGGGCAGGTTCTTCAAGTCTTCTTGCATTCTTTCAACTTCGATAACTAGTTCTCTTGCCCTCTGTTGCTTCAACTTATCCTCTTGTTCTTCTATTAGCCACTCTATTCTTTTGGTTATGAGGCCCCTTAATTCTTTCTTTTTCTGTTTTGTGGCTTCCTCCTCTACTTTCCTTCTAATCTGATCTTTCTCAATCCAAGTCTTTCTTAATAAAAGTGGGAATGGGGCCTTGTTCTCAACAAATATGATAACTTCAAAGTCCTCTTTTGTCGATGTTTCATGAGAAATCATAGGTATGTTAGTAAATCTTCCACACAGGGTTATCATCTTTCCTTTAAACAAGCCTATCCTTCCCAATGAAGGTATCATAGCAGGATTTCCCAAAATTTCCCAACTTCTTTCTCGCATAATGTTCATATGTGTTTCTTCATCCAATACACATTCTATGTCAAAGTCTTATATTCTTGTAACTATGCATTGTTTTTCTTTTAGGATCTCTGGTAAACTGATGTCTCTGTGGTCATCCATTACTTCTTTTAACTGTACTAACATAGTCTCTGACTCTTTTTCTATATGACTCTTTAACATATACTTATTCTCTTGAACTTCTTTCTAGTTTTCTTGTCTCATATTTATATTTTCAACTTTAGCAATCATCCTTGGGAAATCCTCAACCTCATGATAAATAACTTTACAACAAAGACAAATAGGACCTGCACCAGGGAATTCCTTAGGAAGATGTCTCGACCTTCTGCAATTATAACACAGTGTCAATCCTCTCTTTCTTTTAAATGAGCCCTAACATTTCCTGTACTACAAACTGGGATCACAGTGATGGACTTGCAATCTGCAAAAATTCTTTCTAGGTTCCTACATCTATTTATTAGTCCAAAAATTCTTTCTATGCATAGGAATAACATATTTTTCTCTATTTCTACCAAATTTATTCAGATCAACTCTTTCTTCTAACTGTGCCCTAGTTTCTAGAATAGGACAAAATCTATCAAACATACCTAGATTCATACTTTCGAAGAAAAAAATTCCACTTATCTTACCTTTACTAGAGTACAAAGCTTTAAGATCTTACCTCTTTTCTTCAGAACTAGTTTCTTTCTTAGCACAGGGCTTCGCAAGTTGATAAGAATACTGCGCACTAAATAAATAGATCTACAAACATATCTTTCTCTTTTCTTCAGTTCCCAACAATCATAGTTTCGGGTCCCGACAACAGAATCATTTGTTGGCACAGGGGTAGACCCAGGGTTCAACGCTTCAACAACGCACCAAGAAAACCCTAACTACTGTCCCTTTTGGGAACACTTGTGGAGAAAATGAAGTCTCACCCTAGGTAGAGGAAGGGGGCATTGTAGGACTCATGTGTCTACAACCAAGCTGGGACACAAATATGTCATTACAATACTTAAAAAATATGCATTAGTTCTTAGACTTCATTCACATCACAGATAAATCCCTTAAAACCTCTTAGCACATAGCATTAGTTCATATCTTGCATTCATTTACACTATTAAGAACTAAGCTACAATATCAGATGCATTAATTATACATAACAACAACAACACTAAGCAAATAACCACATAAACAACATCGCACAAAGCACATCAAGACATGGGATATACGTGGCTCACCCCAGTGTGGGTCTACATCCACCAACTTCTTCTTCTTCTTTATTAGTCTTCGATCTTCTTACATTCACCTTCTCCTGTGCACAAAGCCACAGAGCCCAACTCCGCAGTGGACAGGTGATCTATGCACAACGCACTATATCCACCTTCCCCAAAACCAATTCAAGGCACAGATCCAGCTCCTTAATAGCACAAAACCTTACTTTACACAACCAGATTGCATAAAGCAACTTCCAAACTCTTGCATTAAGCCAATTACAGGTACCCATTCTTACATCTCTTAGCTACTTATTTATACATTTACAAAGAGGACTAAATATGGGTAAACCCATGGGCCAACATCCCATACCCATTACATAAACCCTAGTAAACCCTTTACTCGGTCCACAATCCTGCAAAATGAGTGAGATCCTGTGATCTCTGCTCCACCTGGGCACTCCATCTTTGACCAGCCTTTCGAAGTTCGAAAAGTGGTCAAACATGACCAATGTTTCCTCAAAACTTGGTCAAGGGACAACATAGATGTTTTCTTGTTATAAAAGGTGAAAACCCATGGTTAAACCAAATCCAATCTAAAGTATGCAACCAGTCAAAGAACTTACCTCACTCATCAACTCTTTTAAAAGGGTATGTTAGATAATAATTAGTTGAAACATTGGGTTATATATTTTAAAACATTGGCGTCATTGGTGTGCCCATGACTATTGGAAATTTGTTTTCAAATTGTTTATCTTATCCTTGACATTCAAATTTTAAGTAAAGGCTCTAGACTTCTACTGACATAGATAACTGGATCTTCTAGTGTGTCTTAGATGTTTGGGACCTTTTGCAGCTGTAAAAGTATTAGATGATACTATGTGACTATAGTGTTTTATGTTCAATTTCATGCCTTGAATGATTTTTCTTTGGAGGATGTTGACAAGGAATAAATTCCCTTTAACAACAATGGGTTATCCCCAATACATGGTCCCAATCAAACTATGCACCATTTTTCTTAGGATACCCATCCAGATTCTAGCCCGGCTTCCATTACTAGTTATGGGGGGGTGGTTGGATGTTTTGTGAATGAATATGCAAAAGAAGACAATATAAAATGAATAAATGAAATCCAATCTACTATATTCTATATTATCCAACATAGGAGTAAATTGTTGTAACCAAATGAGAAACTGAAATGAAACTAACTCTACAAATAACTCCACTCAAATAGTTGTTATGAAGAAGTAGAGTTAGACAACATATGCACACAAATACATAATGAGAATAGTCTATATAATATTATCGCATACATTACAAGATCATATTATTAGTACATAGACATAAGAAAGAGTAACAAAGTTGTAAATAAAAATAATGATTGATTAATAAAAGTCCATAGGAATGTTACAGCCCATGTAAACAATATACAATCTGCTAAAAATAGTTTACAGCTAACAACAATGTACATAAGTTCTTATCTCTATCAAAATTGGCCCTAAGGGCTTCTCAATGTTAGTTATCATGGTATTTTCTATAAAAATGATTTCTTTAGTGTATATAATTCTTGAAGATCCATTTCAAAATGGGCCTCTTCCTTTATTTATAGAAAGCCTAGAAAAATGTTGAAAAATCTTCTTGAATTCTTCAAGAAGAAGTTACAAAAAAATTTCACCTACCCTCACTAGTTTTTTGACATGTGTAATAATAAAGATGAAGCTGAAAGTGGTTGGAAAAAGATAAATAGAATACAGTTAACAACAAATCTGAATTTTCTACTTTATCTTACTTATAAACTCTTGTCTCTTATGTAGGATTTCCAAATCTTGAAGTGATCGTAGCACGATATGATCATGTGACAGGGTAGTTCTTCAAGAGTTTCTTCATGCATGACTATGTTGTCATTGAGGGTATTCATGTATTTTTCTAAGGTATCCATGAATACCTGAATACGGTGTGGACTTTAGTGGGCTATATAAGATGTTTCTCTATCAAATCCATTTTCACCTTTATAGTTGATTTGGTTATCCCTCTATTACACACCTAAGTTTCGCACTACAAAATGTTGCATGTAAGTGTCACAATTTACCAAGTGTTGTACTTAAGTGTCACAAATTCATCACCATGAATAAGTGTTTGGCATGACCCCTAGAAATTTTTGAAAGGAAACCTATCAGTTGGAGGTCAAAATACTACCTTTTTCCTTGAGATTTTGGCCTTGTTTGAGCTTCAATGACCCCCTGCCCATACATGAGGAATAAACCCTTATCATATCTCCCCCAGAGTGTATTAGGGAGTGATAATACCTTTTTCATATCCCTCTGCATATTGATGGGTGGGAGATGAAGTTTTTGCAGCCATCATGCCTTGTTTTTTGAGGTTGTTTATGAGAGTTTGCAGTTGGTTAAGGGATTGGTTTGAGCTATCTCATATTCAAGGAAAGATCAATACTTTTGGTTGACCTAAATCCTCATTTGAACACATCCTCTTCTCAAAACTATCCTATGGTTGTGATACCTCAAAGCCTATATAATGGAGGCCATGCTTGAGAAAAGGGGGAGAGAATTTCATAGTATCAAACTTAAGATCTAGAGACATTCAAGGGAGGAGAATGAAGAGAATCACACTTATGATTGTGTGAGATCCAAGGGGTTGGAGGAGATGATACAACGTCAAAATTGAGATAGTAAGTTCTTCCATTTTGTTGGATTTTCATTAATACATAATTTATCCTATTCCTCTCATGTTTATGCATTCAAGTATATGCATGCCTATTGTTTTTAAATTCATCATAGTTAGATATGTTTTTACTTAAAAATATAGAGTGGAATAAGGAGGTTTCACATTGTTTGTTGCAATATTTTTACTATGCCTAGGAGCTTGGAAATCAATATCAAAGGCTGGAGTAGCAAGGAAAACTGACATAAAAAGGTAATCCATTTGTTTTCTTCAATCTTGGATCAAAGAGGGGTCTTGATCCAATGGGGGTTTCACCTGTCCACTTGGGGAACTTTACTACAATATAAAATTGGCAATTCCACTATTGGTTCCCCTCATCTTGTGTCGGTGACTCATTATATGTTAGCCTTTATTAGAAGGTCCATTCAACATTTAGGGATCCTTCCTCAACTTCCCATCACCTTAAGAGGGAAAACTTTCAGTATCAATATTATGGTATTCGAAGGCCCCTTAGACTTTAATTTACTCCTTGGGTAGGACTATGTCTATTCTATGAAAGTTGTTGTGTCCACACTCTTTCGAGTGATGCATTTCCCTCATAATGGAAACATTGTGACCATTGACCCACTTTTGTTCGTTAGTCCTAATTTGACTTCCGACCATCCAACTTCCCTAGATGTTACTTATATGAAAGTGGTATCACCCCCATCATAGGTTAATTATGTGGCATCATTTCCCATGCTTTCAGTTGTTGATAAGAAGGAGCCTCTCATTGTATTCTCGACTTGTTTTGACTTATATCCATTAGTTGACATGGTGAACCCTTCAATGGGGGGTTTTGGAGTTTGATCTTTTCCCCGTTAACCCTATTTATTCTCTTGACATGCATTGTTTCTAGAGCATTTTTCTTCCATCCGATGAAGACCTCTTGGAATTCATGGTCAAGGTTTAAGAGAATAATTCACTTTTTGTGTCAAGATCGCTAAAAAATGAAACAGATAACCATGAGCTTAGTTCACTTTCTATGTCAATCTCATTAAAAAATGAAATATATAACCATGAGCATAGTTCAATTTCTTTGCTAATATCATTAAAAAATGAAATAGATAACCATTAGCATAGTTCTCTTTCTATGTCAATCTCATTAAAAAATGAAATAGATAACGATGAGCATAGTTTGATTTATGTGTTAAGCTCATTAAAAAATGAAATAGATAACCATGAGAATAGTTCATTATCTGTGTTAATCTCATTAAAAAATGAAATGGACCCCCCTCTAATTGATTCGTGTCTTCCATTAGATCTAGTAATTGAAACTTCATTTCCTCCTCCTGTGTCAGTTGATCCTATTTCTTCATCCCTCTATGTTGAACCTATTCCTATTAGTAGCCAGGAGTCTAATCAGGTGCAGAATAAGAATCAATGGGTGAAAGGAAGCTTGGAGGGAATGTCTCCATCCTATGGACATCATGTTTTAGTTAATACACTAACTTTTGCTGGGGAAAAAGTACCAACCTCTCAAAATCATATTGGGAAAAATGTTTCGATGGGTGTTGGTCCTAAAGTTTGCACCTGACTACTAAAGGGCGAAGCTAGGCCACCTCAAGTTTTGGGAGGATTATTATTTTGATAATTTGATTTTTTGGGTTAGTTAGAGGGTTGGTTTTACCAAGACAGGAGCATGTTTGGGTTAGAAAAATGATATGGATGAGGGTCCTCCTTGGCTGGTGGCACACTACTGGAAAACAAGTGAGATAGTAGAAAACAAAGGGAAGCAACAAATTACTCAATGAATAATCTCCTGCAAGAAGTTCATTACTTAAAATGTCATTTCAAGACATTCAACAAGTATCAAAAACACAATTTCTCCCACAGGTTGAAATAAAAACAAATATTCACCAAGCATTAGTTGTTTTCACAGGTTTCATATCAATAAAGATGAGTTATACAATAGCTAAAGGAAATGAAATGTACTTTGCACAAATCAAAAACTGCATTCAAGATAAGATAAAAACACATGAAGATTTGAACAAAACACTGTCATCAAGAGTATATTCACCATATAGAGATATTTAATCCATGCATAGAACGGGTCCAACTAGTCTGATGTGTTTTTATCCTTTCCCAAAAATCATACCCTCAAAGCATACAAAAACTACATATTTATCAGAGTTGCAGAGGTTCTCGTCCATCTAGGACTGAGACTTAACTCTACATTAACAATTGTAGAATGACTAATTAACTTGACTAAAAAAATACTAGATTACAACAACGTATACTTAAAACTTGACTTAATAAAAAAAGAGTGGTTCTTATCACACATAGAAGACCACTTATTATGCTTTAAACTAAACAAAGTCTTGAACTGAATAATTGAAAACTGGCACTAGCGATGAAACTGGACTAATGTGAGCACTAGAATGAACTCAGACTGTGGAAAAAACTGATTCGAAGTGACAGGGTTGAGTTCTTCATAGATCATGGTGTGCACACGCATTGTTGGAGGCCACTGAAGACAACTAGATGTGTAGCGTGAAAATCTCCCGGAGTGACGTGGTGACCTGACGTCATATAAGCACGTGATTGTGGAATTTGTCGAGGGTGGTTTGGATCCACACCACTCTGAATCCCACAATCCACCACCAACTTCCACGTATCTCATAAGATATACCATGGTTTCAATTGCAGGACCGCTTTAGAAAATTAATGTTCAAGCATTTTCTGGTCCCGCAATGAAGTGTGGTTGTCGATCGTGCTTGCGATCTATGATATGGGAATTCCTTATTTTGTTTCCAGGTGCTACTCTTGGATTAGATGTGATAATAGCACATGATTGAAAAAGTTTTCAAAGTCGGTTTGGGTCCACACCACTCTGAACCCCGTAATTCCCCACAATATTCCACGTACCTCTCCAACAATACCATGGTTTCGATTGCGGGACCGCTCTGAAAAATTAACATTCGAGCATTTTTCGTCCCCGCAATGAAGTGTGGTCATCGATCTTGTCACAATCTGTGATCCAGGTGACCCTGCTACTTTAGATCCCCTGCTAAAGTTCTATCTATATACCATATTAGAAATCCCCTATTTGATTTAGCAATGGTGCCAATTTCTTAGAGCTCAGGAGCTTTTGAATGCGGAGCATGAATATCTCCCGAAGTGACCTTTTCCCGAACCAATGTGGTAGTCTCTCATCACTTCGACACTTTAGAGTTAGAGATATTTTAGATGAAAAGTTTGTATAACTCCTGAAGTAGTACGTGCCTAGTTGACGTGGAAGTATCTCGTCACTTCGGGACTTCGGAATTCAGGATATTTTAGATGCAAAGTTTGTATAACTTCTGGAGTAGTATGGGCTTGAAGTGACATGGAAGTCTGAAATGAATGCCATGTTTCCTAATGTATGAGTGTCATGTGTCTTAGGCGATTGAGTTCCATGTGTCTCCAAGACTTTGGGCTTCGAGATTTTATGAATGTTGTGCTTGGAAATCTCCCGAAGTAGTATAGGCCCGATTGACGTGGCAGTCTCTCGTCACTTAGGGACTTATGTCTGGTCGTTAATCCTTGCATGAATTTGAAACTCCGAATGTACGAGATTTGTTGATCTGAACTGTTCATGGGATATCCACCGTTGAAAATTGAACCTGTCTGTTTGCTTGTATTTCAAGACCAAAATGGATTGCTCTGAATGTTGCATTTTTTATCATGGTTGCTTATTGTGCATACAAAGGAATTGGAGAACCTGGATGTCTCTTGCACACAGGAAAGGCTTGGTGGGCCTACTACATGTTCAATTAGTGGCAAACATGATGACAAGTATTTCAAACTCAAACCATGCATTCAATTATCTTTCAAGGAAAACATAAATAATTTGGCGCAGAGAATTAGTAAAACAATCCAATAAGGAAAACCAATTCATTGAGCATATGGGAAACTAACTTTATCAACCAGAAGAGGAAAAATTTGACAAAGGCATAGGGAAATGAGAGGGGAGGGGAAAGGGTGTAGACCTAGGTTACAACATTGGCTCCAACTGGGGATAGAACTTCCCTTTGAGGTGCTAAGAATAGCAGATTAGTGCCTTTGAATTTAATATCCTGCTTCCACCTCCCTTTTCTTAACCTTGTTTTGTTTTCTAGTTATGCATCTCTGAAAATTAATGCTGAAGCTAACCCCATTGCCTTTGTTGGGATATGGAGTCTTTATTGAAACTTGAAACTACAGCTAAAACCTAGTGCCTTTGTTGGGTTATGGAGTCTTTATTCACACACCACTAGCTATTCAAATGCAAAAACAAAAGGAAAGCATCTATGGTACAAGAGGGACCTTCTCTCATCCTCAAACAAAATAGTGTTTCAGGAAGTGCTCATTTACTGGGCCTCCAAATATCTTTGTATCGTCAAGATTGTGCAAGATAAATGTGTTATTGTCCAGAACCTCAACCACCTTAAAAGTGCCAAACCAGAGGTTATCGAATGTACTGTGCTTGGACTTGTTATCCCTTATGGCATCCCACCTTAAGACCAGGTCACCTTCTTGAAAGATCTACTTCTTGGTTTTCTTGTCAAAGGTTGTTTTGATATTGGTCTGGTATGCTTCGGTCCTCTGATACAATGATTCTCTCTTTTGTTGAACCTTTATAATCTAAAACATTCTCCTTTGGATGTCATTTAGCTCCTCAATCTCTTCTTGCAAGAATTTTAGGACTGGTATACCAAGCTGGGTAGAAAAATAAACGTTTGCACCATAGAAAAGTTGAAAGGGAGAGGTTCCCAAGGAATTATTAGTGCTGATTATGTCGGCCCACAAAGCATACTTGAGCTTAGAGTCCTAGGATTTCTTTTTTTTAGTCAACAACTTCTTGATAATCCTGATGAGAGTTTTGTTTAATGACTATGCCAGACCATTCCCTTGAGGGTAATAGGATGTGGAAATTGTCAAGGAAATGTTATGACTGCCACATAATTCAATCATGGCTTTCGACTTGAATGCTTGGGTGTTCTATCGTATAATCTTGTTGGGCTAGCCGAATCTGACAAAAATATTGGTTTCTAGGAAATTCATGATCACCTTGTTAGTGGCATTCCTAGTGGGCACAACCTTGATCCACTTGGTGAAATACTCAGTGGAAATGAGAATACACTTGTGTTTAACACTGGAGGGTGGATTTATCTCACCTATGAAGTCTAACCCCCATTGTTGAAATGGACCACTAGCAGGGATATCTTTTAGGGGTAGTGATAGTAACTTTTGTTTTACTGCAAATTTTTGACATTCATTGCAAGCCCTAACAATAGTAAATATATCAGAGAAAAGGGTGGGATAGTAGTACCCTTCCCTTAGGATCTTGAGATATATGGCCTTCCAATGCTGGTGTCCTCCACATACTCATCTATGCATTTTTTTTGTGACTTGTTTGGCTTCATTTCCATCAAGGCATTTTAATAGGATGCCAGCAGGATCCCTCCAATACAAGTTCTGGTTTGAGATGTAGAATTTGATAGCCTTCAATTTGAGGGACCTGGCCTTCGTCTTTTTCAGATCTGGTGGACATTCAAGATGATGCAGAAAATAAATGATGTTTCTATACCAAGGTGAAGAGGAGAAATTTTCAAATTCCTGCATGTTGTCTTTTCCATGTCATATGATGGGTGCATCTAATTGGGTGAAGATTTGATGTAATTATAGCACCCTACAGTTTGATTTTGATAACAAATTGGCAAGTCCTTGTCCCTTGATCAACTTGGTGGGTTTTATGTGTAGGTCATAGTCCAATAGTTTGACAATCCACTTCCCTCTTTTCCCCTCACTGTCTGGCTGGACAATAATCTCTTTGACATTGTTGTTAGGAACAAAGGTTGTTATGATAGACTGTAACACATATACCCTAAAGGCCTTGAGTGTTTTGACCAGTGCATAAGTCTGATTTTATAATATATCATACTTCAGATCAACATCTCAGAGAGATTTTCTAAAAAAGATTATGGGTTGTTCATGCCCTTCTCCATTCTTCTATAGTAGTACAACAACACAATGGTATCCTCAAAAGAAAAAGAAAAAATGAATAAAGCCTTGGTATAGTCATCGCTGGTTAATATAGGGGCTTCAACTAATTCCTACTTGATTCTTTGGAATGTTGATTTTGCCTCTAGTGACCATTTTATCACAACATGTTAGTGATAGGCTTCAGGATTTTGGTGAAAGTTGGCACAAAGTGCCTTAGGAAGTTTATCTTTCCAATGAAAGACTGGATAGCCTTTTTATTTCTATGTATTTTGATCTCTTTAATGGCATCGACTCACTTCAGATCATTTTTTATACAAGGGAACTTACAAGTCTAGTTGGGTCTGCTAGACGAGATAGAGGTTAGTGTATGAATTAAAAAATCCAATCACATGAAACAAACAAACAACTAAGCTAGAAACAAATAAGGAAATAACTAAATAAATAAAACTAAAATGCATAAGAAACTTTGAACCAAAATCAATCAACCAAATGAGAAATGATTATGCCACCAATGGATAACTATATTTGTTGGAAAACACCATAGATAAAGGAGGACTTATGGATCCTCTATTCCTCCTTGGGATGGCTCTTGATTCCCCTATTTGAGAGATATTCTTACAATGATAAACTAGAAATCAAATGGTGAAGAAATCCAAGATTATTCCCTCAAGAGGTGAGGTGAATATCTTATTGAGATGTTGCTATAATTCTCCAAGAAGAAAAGAGGTTTCTTGAGGGAGGATAGAGGTAGCATAACAATACTATGATATTCTTAAATTCTTAGTGCACCCATGGCCTCCTTTTATAGCATGTCTTTGAGGAAATATCCAACCGGTCTTTAGTGTGAACAAGGGGCCCTTTAGGGCACCCTTAGGTCTTTGACCAACCCCCCATTCGGATTCAACTTAGATTTGAGGTTCAAATTAAGTTGGGAGCTGGTCCAGAAGTGGGTGAGGGGACGACAAGAACCATAAATGTGTTGTTCACAGGAGTGTGTGTCTTTTCTCGTACATAGTCATGCATATGGAGCATGTGCACTCTACAAGCTTCTTTATCCTATGCACTGTGCATGTGCTTCCTTTAGTGTTTTAGTGCATGTTAATTTTTTGACCAGTTGCATAGTTTTTTTCCCTTTGGAAATGTATTTTGGTGTTGTAGGTGAAATAATAGGTGTTTGGAGATGCTGTATTCCTGTAGCCATTTGCGTGCGATGCCACGGATGAAATGTTAGTGATAACATATGCCCCCTGATGTGTGAGGTTAGGAGCATACATATAGACAAAATACATCAATGGTTCTTCTACTGAAAGTACCATTGTAATGAAGAGTGTTGATAGGAACTATTAGATCAATCCGTCGAAGTCAAACGAGAAACTGTGGGACCCAAACCTTTCTCTAGGTAGGGGAAAATAAAATATGGATACAAATGAGGCGGGCATGCCCCATGCTCATTTCATGTAACTCAAAATATGTAAGACAGTAACTGAAGTTGTATACTGATGTAGATAAATGTAGCACCCTCCGGGCCAGTTTGACAATGACAGATGACAATTTTGATGGTGAACATACTCTGAAAAGAGGCAAGGATGCCTGTAAGAAGTGTCGATGACTTGTAGGCATTGACGACCTAACAAATTTAGAGGTCTTCGGCTAGTATAAAACAATTTCAATAGTCACATAGTAATACCCACCGTAACATGAGATTGTGTTGAAGTTGAATGTTATGGGGGTCAACGACAACAGAGAGAAATGGTGGTTCTCTCTGTGTCATTCAAGACTCCTCATTGGAAAGGTGATGAGAGTCAAGATACTATCGCCATTATAGAAACTGTGTTGATGTCGACAGAAAGGGAGACGTGACTCCAAGAAGCAAAAGGGCTTCATGAAATACACTAGATATTATCATGATCTTATAAGGAACATGGATGAAGTTAAGATGAAGTGAGACTCAAGACTTCCCTTGGTTGGGGATATATGTGAAGGATGACTAGAAGCAACCGTGAAACTAGATCTAGCATTAGGGGGACGACTAGACGTGGGTTAAATTGTGCCAAAGGCGTGAAAAAGTGGACAAAATCAAAGATCAGGGGTACATGGACTGTGGGATACTCGAGGTTTATGGACGATGTCAACATGAGTAGAAGATGGTGAATGCCCCAACCAAGGGGGACATGGGTTGCTTTTCCAAAAAAAAGAAGGTCGCCAAGGGAGACAATCAAAAAGCTATGTAAATGATGGAAACAAAGGCTTTTTACAATTACCAAATAAATAAAGTATAATTTGGGATGAGTGTATAGATACAGAAATGAGTGCCCTAGTGCAGGATGGCTTGGCCTGTGAGGGCGCAAGTTGTGTGGAGGATTGGTGGAGGGTGGGGGCCCCATGGGTGGGTTTCTATATGGGGTAAATGAATGGATTTTAATCTGCAGATGTGAAATTTGATTGTGGATGGAATGGAGGATTAATGATACTGCAGAGGTGCAATCAAAATATAACCATGATGATATAACCTGGGAGTCCATTGGGAAAGCTAGAAAAATGATGAGAAGGAGTATGTGGTTGATTCTCGGAAATGTGTGAGACTATTGGGACTCCCATCCCTAGGGGGTGAAAGAAGCATGAGTGTCAAATTTCCAAGGGGGACTATTAATGGGACAAATCATGTGGGGGAGAGTGCTATTGGGTGACAATACCAAAATGTAGCAGAGGGGACAGTACTGCAAAGATGGATGTAGGGACCCTAAAGGCAAATGTCGGAGGTTGGTATTGGGAAATGCAATTGATATTCAGAGGGAATGATTACATGCCAGTCTCAATCATATACCTGAAGGAGTTGTGCTAGTTTTTTATGACCAAGGACCTCGATGTGATGTGTGAAAAATTCTCCCCCAGGGCTGAGTATGGATGGTAACCCAAGGTATGTGGCTATGTAGACGGTGAGATCCTAATCCCATGGCTGAAGACGGATAAAAAAACAGAGACTTTGAGCTCTTGTAACAGAGCGTGGAAGTTTGGAAAAAGGGACTATATATGGTTGTGGGGCCCATAATGCCACCTCATTTGTACCTTCTGCCATAGTGATTTGACGAGAGGATTTAGAGGATATTTTGATATTACGGGATTTCAAGCCGACTGATTCAGGATTTCAAAGAGTTGGGTTAGTGGTCTCCTCCTCCTTCATAGTAGATAGGCTCTATTTTCTGGGCAGGGTCGTATGGATAGTTGTACTAGGGATTTTTGTAGGGGTGGGCCCACCAATGCTGAGATGCGCGGGGATAATTCCTTCTCCTGTGCATGATGTACGGTTGTGTTAAATAAAACCGTGCATCAGGGTGCATGGGTGGGAAAAACAGGTGCACATTTGGTGTGCGCTATTTGAATTATAGTTGCACACTATGCGCAGATGTTTATCAGACAGATGTGCATCAGTGTGCAACTGTGTAGAGAACAGGTGCACATGAATGCACACCTGTGGGTGTGACAGATGTGCAATGATGTGCATATGTTTCTTCGACAACTGCGCATTGATGTACAATTGTGTGAAGAACAGGCACGCATATGTGCGTGCCTGTGGGGGGTGACATGTTGTACAACTGAGAGGGGGGGTGAATCGGTTGTTACCATGCTTAAATAATTATGCTTCTTTTAAACTCTTTACAGAAACACTCAATGATGATCACATTAATGTAGGGAAATAAACAATGGCACATTCAATATCAGTCACACATATATGAGAAACACAGAGACAGATATTTCCCGAGGAAACCCATACAGGGTAAAAACATCTTTTTCTTTATATGATAAGTAATAGTTACATTCTTTACATTATCATACATATGAGCACCAATTCATAATGAGGCTACAACCTTTGTTTTGCAAGTTGCTACTTGCTCAAAGCACCAACTCTCTGTTTTCTCTAGCACCCACTAGAAGAAAGCACCAACTCCCTGGTTTCTCTAGCACCAACTAGAAGGAAGCACCAACTCCCTGGTTTCTCTAGCACCAACTAGAAGGAAGCACCAACTCCCTGGTTTCTCTAGCACCAACTAGAAGGAAGCACCAACTCCCTGAGTGTTT
>ML784863.1:79027-95503 GCA_009831015.1 Picea engelmannii | reverse complement strand
AGTCAGCAGTGTTATGCCAAGGGCTTTAATGGAAGTCGCACCACTTCCCAATATCTTTCTTTGTCTTTCCAATGTCCTTCTTTGCTTCCAGCTTGGACTAGTTTTCTTGATATTGTCCATATTTTCTCTGTATTTTGTTCGGTGGGTTGGGGCCACCCTTTCCTAGATTTTTTTGTGAGGGGTTCCCAGGCCCAAATTGTCGCGTCTTTTGTTTGAGCTTCTGCTCGATTTTGACGGCATATTGGTAGGCCATGCCCAAGGATGAGATGTCCAGAAATTCCATTTTGGTATGGATGTATATATGCAGAGCACCACAATACTTGAGCACCATATGTCGCTCTGAATATTTTATACCCAACTTGGTGCACAAGGTATGGAAGATATTTGTGAAATCTGGCACTGCTTGGTCTCTTTCTTGCCGCAGTGTGGTCCATTTGGTATACAAGTCGTCAAAACTTACGACCAGGTAGTATTGTTCCTTAATAGCATCCCTGAAGGATTCCCAAGTGGTCGTGACTTAAAATAATTAGGTTTCCTCTATTTCCTTTTGCTCACAAAAAGTTTCCCACCAATCTTTGACACGGGGAACAGCTTTGAGGAGCACAAAAGTAATATTTTCTCTATTCGAAAAGTTATGGACAGAAAAATACCCTTCTATTAGATTCAACTACTTGTCTATAGCGTCTGCATCTATCTAACCTTCAAATATAGGAATATCTAAGTTTATTTGTAACTTGAAGGGGGTGGCACCTCCGTTCGAAGAAGATGCATCGCCTATTGGTAGCTACCGAAGGATTTGCGTGAAACTATGCATCATATCGTTCCTCTGTTGCATGAGGGCTTCCTCAATCAATAGTTTGAAAGGATATCCTATCCCATCATATTTATTTTCTCCTTCCATGGGAGATCGCTTGGGTGTGCGAGAGCTTCTGTCCTCAAGAGAAACAAGCTCAAGACCCAACTCTTTATACTCCGACCTCGTTGGGGGCATGCATTAAGACAACAAGGAGCAGACCGCTCTGATACCACTGATCTGGATTTTATGAGCAGAATGAAATGAATACAGATTATTAACAAGTGCTTAACAAAAATTAATAGAGATACAATAAACTGGTTTTCTATTCACTAACGAAATAAGTTGAAACTGTAAAATGCAGCTGAAACAAGCTTATTGGAATGGTGGCGGCTTATCTCTGAGAAGAGATGTGATGACAGCACGCATTCACAAGAAGAAGGTTACAATGAGGATCTAAAGGCATTTTTACAATAAGAAAGAATTCCAAAAACCCTATACATCAAAAAACCTAACCCTAGGAGATGAAGCGCCAAAAGTCATGTGGGCCCCGTTTGGGTAAGTTAGTACATCAACTTCTCAGGGTCGTAACTTTTGCATACGATCTCCGTTTTAGGCATGTGATAGCATGTTTGAAAGGTATTGTCAAGGAGATTCATTTTTGGGTCTCAATCATGCCTTTGTATATAATTAAAGAGCTTGATCCCCAAAAAAAATCATTTAGGCCCTCAAAATGGCCTCGGAAGTTAAAACTGCTAATGATAGTAAATTGTCAAAATTGTCAGAAAACTATTTTGATCCAGTTGGAAAAGGTGGGTGGCCACTGATATCCATTTGGATTAGCACTCTAGCCTAATAAAAACATAATAATCCTATCTTATAACAATTGACTCACCAGCTTATAAAACATAACATATACATAAAGGCTCGAGGGCCTCACAATCACGTGCACTTAAGATGTTGCGCGCGATATCCTGGAATGTGCACACTTCATCATTTCACTGCGCAGTACATGCATGCACTATTCCATGAAAGGTGCAAACAAAATGATGTTAGACAACTCACCAACTTAAGTACATTTTCATTTACATTTACAATTGGGTTCAGCGTTAGGGATATTATAGCAGGGGTGCTCCATGGTATGCCCCCAACAAGGATGGGTCCTTGAAAATTCTGGGGGCCATATCCATGCGTAGATATGAGTCGGAACTAGTGCAGAAAAGAGATAAGATGTTATCAATGTTGGAGGAGTGTTTAGGCTCGTAATGTGAAACTTGTTCGATGGCGATGATATTCCCGTTGTGGGGGAACATCATTGTTGGAAACATATAAGAGGACATGGCTTTCATAGAATACATGTAGCTACGTCCAAACAAGATACTGTAATCGAGAGGGGTGTCGATAAACTCAATGTCGATAAGGATGTTTTTTCCCCCGAGTTCAATGGGGACATTTTAAAAGAGCCCTTCAGGGGAGGATGGTCAACCATCATAGGCTCTTAAAGTGATGGCAGATGGTATTAGCTTAGGGGAGCCAAGTTTCTTGCATACAATTTTGTACATGATTCATGTGGATGCACCTTCATCAATGATACATCGATGAACCATGATGTTTTGAATCTTAATTGGTATCTGGAAAGCTACCAAAGAGGGGAGGAGACGTTCCCCACAATCTAGATCAATTGTGATGAGTCTAGTATCAGCTGGGTCAACTGCCCCCAAGGCAGAAAGTAAGGATTTCCATTGATTTGGATAGGTTTGGAGGACCTCCAATACTGACATGGTTGCAAGATATTGTGCCAAGTCATTGACCAAACTGTAATTGTGTGTCGCCCTAGCCTGAGGGTTGTTGACATTCCATTGTAACGGGATGTGACGGATATGAATGGTGGGTTCAACGTTAGGGTGGGGAATCATCAAGGGTTGTTTGGATATAGATGGAGTTGCTTCCAAAGTGGTGGGATTAGATTCAGGGTGCATGTTATATTGATGATTGTGCATTTGTAGAAGAATTTCTTCTTCGCTAGTTAGGAGGATATTGTGATCCACCAGATTTCCAGGGATTTTATACTGTCCCAGGGATTTTATACTGTCCCATTTGTGGCAGGGCAGGATGCATCTCCTACTGGGTATTCATCACATCTTGGTGTGGAATAGGGTTTTAAAACATAGTCGGGGGTGATTGTTGCAATTTTTTGTGGGGCCTGTTGAGGGGTAGGTGGCACTGGAAGATGTGGCATGTTCATGGAATCTTTCATCCATTTGAAGTCGAGAATTTGGGAGAAATGGTGAGTATAATGACCATGATCACTGCAAAGGGAACAAGGGAAGTTTGTCTGGAGGTTTTTGTTGTTGTTCCTCCTTTGGTGTTTGTTTTTATTGTCCCCTTGGGGGTTCTGGTTACTCTGGTTATGGTTTCCCCCAATAGGTTGGTTTTGTTGGGGGTTATTTCTCCCTAGTCATGTGTTATTATTGTTTTGGTTTTTTCCTTTCTTCTTGACATTATTTAGATGATGGGCCAGATTTTTCATATTCAATTGTTCAAAATTTTGAAATTGTTGAATGGGAGAAGGCTGAAAAAAGTTAACACCCACATGTGGTTGTCCTTGTGGAGGAACGATTGGCTGTGGAGGACTAGAAAATGGAAAATATAGATTGTTTTGTGGCAACAATTTCTAGGGTTCATAGGAAGGTGTATCTCTTTCACTAGTGCCCAGGTTATAAGATTAGGTTGAAGGGGTGTATGAACTTGGTTGAGAGGCCATGTGCATCATGGGTGACAGAAAGGATCCACTTATGGGTAGAGGGGGCACCACAGGATATGGTTGTTGGTAAGGGGGAGGGTAGTAAGATGGACTTCATTGCATCGGCAGATATTTGGGTTTACCATACATGGGTGGTGGTTGTATGTATGGATTATGGTGTGTTGTGGTACCTATCAATCCATCCACCACATGAGACATCCCAAGTTTGTCTTGGCCGAAGGGTAGGGGTCTCGCTGTGTCAGGTATTACTGTGTATAAGTAACCCGACTGAGCATAAATGAGGTCATATTGTTGAGCCTTGATGATGGCTTCCTCTTTAGTTTGGGGGAAGGTGGAGGCCACATATTTGGAAAGGATAGAGATGAGTGATCTGAGAAACCAATAGAGGCATTGTTCTTTGGTGGTTTTTTCTTTGCATAAACTATGTCTCCGAAGCCATTCGGGAATGTGGTCAGTGATATGCATGGTTGAGGATTGTTTACACTCAAAGATTAGTTCTAGACCAGTGTCATGATGAACTGGTATTTGAAAGAAGGTTAAAAAAAAGTTGGCCAAGAATTCAAAAGTCATATGAGACCCTGATTTTTTCGTCCACATACCATTTTGCTAATGGACCAGTGAGTTTGCATTGAAATAACCTTAAAAGGATGGAGTCATCAATGATGTTGTTTGAGGAGCACCATAAGTGGAAGGTCATGAAATGGTTGGTAGGATCTTCTCCCGACTTTCCTTCAAACTTGGGAATGTCTGAAGGTAGCTTGGTAGGCATATTGGGCCATGTGGGGTCATGCAATATAGCATCATTCATGAGTTTACTCAAATCAAGGATATTGAGGGATGTCAAATATGGCATGGAGTGTGGTGGTGGAGGATTAGTTCCAGCCATGGTTTTTCTTCTTCTTTGAGAGGAATTTTTCCCCCTTCTTCCTTGTAAAAGAGAGCTAGTGGATGGTTGAACTTGGGAATTGGACCCAAGTAAATTGGAACCAAGCAAAGCTAATCCAAAAATAGTAGCACTCACAGGGGTGTGAGATGGTTGAGCCGATGAGTTGGAAAGAATAGGAACTCCTCCTAGGATAAGAGGGAGGTTTTGCAAGCATCTGGAACAACGGGGATTTTGTGGGTCCCCTATTATGTCTGAATAGAAAAGTGAATGTGTGCTAATGGTGATGAGAACAATAAATGTACAAGAGACTTGTATAATTTGGACCTTCAAAATATATCTCAAAATTGTATGTAATCAAGTGAGAATTATACATAAATCAATTGAAAAACAAGCATACATGTGGGTAGGTGGATTTTGTCTGCATGGGAGAACAAAGAAAACAAATGCTCGTGTCCTAAAAAGATGTAATGTCCTTCCTCTCAAATAGCACAGGACCTTCCAATAACACTCAACAGTGGGGTTTGAAGCCACCAAAAGAGGAACTAGTGAAGGATGAAACAATAAGTTATAATGAGGGGTAGAGGGTGCATATCCTGAAAGAGATGGCGATATTTCCTAATAGCCACACAAAATCTGATCAAGGTGCAATTGCAACCCACAATTTCAACCTGGGTAGATGTCCTAAATTTGGTTGCTAGGTACCTTGGTCAAAGTGCGACATTTAGATTTTCACCCTCAGAAATGGGTCACGGGTTGGATCCCTTCCAAGATTTGGGTGACTCAAGGGGGGATGCACAAAAAAACTAGACCTCGGCCTTCAACCCTTCACGAGTATCTCTCTACCTTATGGTGTTAGGAACACTTGACTTGGAGGATTTTAAAGTTCCCTATTTGTATACTTCTAATGTTTGAATATGTGAGAACCATATACCAGGGGACTATTTGGATGCCTACCCTTGATATCCTACCTAGACTAAAAATTTCTTTTGGCAACTCCTATGGAAGAAAACTTATTGAGTTTTTAGAAAAAAAATTATATGTGGTTGGTTGAGAGATTGGGGGTGTGAACCAATATCGTTTGAATTAAGTGGGTGTGGATAATTTCTTCAAGAAAAAATGGGATGTTTTGGAATCCCTTTAGAGGAAACTTACTTAAACCTCCACAATTTGAGATGAAATTATGTGAGTGAGGAGTGACTTTGTTTGTGAGAAAGTGATAAAATGTGACAATTTTTTAATAAGTTAGATGTCAATTTGCAACATGTGAAATTCCTGTGGTCCTTACAAATATTGATTACCTATCTTACTAGATGTCATTGGTACAACCTTGCGGAATTTTAAAGTCCCCAAAGAACTAGCATGTGGGAATATGGGTCCTTACCAATCCTTTAAACTCCCTAATGTGGTTTAATCTAAGAAAGCTTTGAAAAACTACCCTATATTGCAAGCATGTGGGCATGTATGGGCCCGTTACTTTGATCTTTAAACTCTCCTAGTGATGCAAACTAAGAAAAAAATTCCAAAAACTATCCTAACTTTGCAACTTGTGGGCATGTATGGGCCCTTACAAATTTAAGATGTTTTGAAAAGAAAATAAGAGGAGCCCTAGGGGGGCTTTGTCTTCTCCTAAATATTTTGTTGAGGGAGATAAAATGTCCACTTAATCACTTTTATGATTCTCAAGGTCGCTCTACGGTGCGAGAGAAGAGCATACTCAATGATTAAAGTTTGATTTATGGTCCCAATGCAAGTGTTTTTATATGTGATAGTAAATAACCTCAACTTAACTTTTACAATAAAAAAAATCCATCCATGTGGAAACTCAAAGAAAAAGAGGAGAAATATGGTTCTTTTTAACCCCATAAGTGCCTATGTTTTGACTAACCCTTCATGTGGGAAGGGAATATGAGCATGGTTCATTTACAAATTGCATAAAAGCAGGATTTTGAAGGCTAGGGGCATTCAAAATATCACAAAAACTCTTACAATGTTGGGATTCTGGACAGATGTGTGGGTTACAGTTCAGACAGATTTATAGTCGGCACACAATGCGTAGAGAAATGAAGACCTCTTGGTTCACTATGCCCAGAATGCACAAATAAATGAAGTTTTGTTGGCGCACAATGCTCAGAATGTGCGCTTGTGGTTTGGAACACCTGTGCACGTTCTGATACGCGTCGGGAGGGGGGGGGGGTTTAAGTGGAATTCGCCTCCTCCAATTATAAACGTAGCTCTTGACAGGTAAGTCTAGGTCGATTATGATCCCTGCAAGGAAAATAGGTCAAAAATAAGTGCTCAAACAACCCAAATAGGGAGGAAATTTATACCTTATCCTCAGTATGGTTGCCAATATGTTGTGTCCCTTTCGCCACTTGAATAAGCAAAGGAAGGGAACTTACAAGTCTATTTGGGCCTACTAGACAAGATAGAGGTTAGTGTATGAATTAAACAATCCAAGCACATGAAATAAAATAACAACTAAGCTAGAAACAAGTAAGGAAATAATTAAATAAATAAAACTAAAATGCATAAGAAACTTTGAACCAAAATCAATCAACCAAATGACCAATGATTATGGCACCAATGGATAACTATATTAGTTGGAAAACACCATAGATAAATGAGGACTTATGGATCCCCTCTTTCTCCTTGGGAGGGCTCTTGAGTCCCCTATTTGAGATCTCTTCTTACAATGATAAAATAGAAAGAAAATGGTGAAGAAATCCAAGCTTATTCCCTCAAGAGGTGAGGTGAATAGCTTATTGAGATGTTGCTAGAATGCTCCAAGAAGAAAAGAGGTTTCTTGAGGGAGGATAGAGGCAACATAAAAATGCTATGAGATTCTTAAATTCTTAGTGCACCCATGGCCTCCTTTTATATCATGTCTTTGAGGCAATATCCAACTAGTCTTTAGTGTGAAAAATGGGACCTTTAGGGAACCCTTAGGTCTTTGACCAGCCTCCCATTTAGATTCATCTCAGATTTGAGGGTCAAATAAAGTTGGGAGCTTCTCCAGAAGTGGGTGAGGGGCCAACAAGAACCATAAATGAATCATTCATAGGAGTGTGTGGATTTTATCATACATAGTCGCGCATATGGAGCATGTGTGCTCTATGAGCTTCTTTGTCCTGGGCACTGTGCGCACTCTTCCTTTAGTTTTTTAGCACATGCCAATTTTTTGATAGTTGTATATTTTTTTTCCCTTTGGAAATGTATTTTTATTGCTTCAGGTGAACTAATAGGTGTTTGGAGATGTTGTATTCCCGTAACCATTTGCATGCAATGTTGTGGACAAAATTTCAGTGATAACACTCCTTCTGATATGATGTGTCCCAGGAGCTTCCCTTCTCGCATGGAAAAGTGAGACTTCCTAGGATTCATATATATTTTGTATCTCCTTCATTTCTAGAAAACCTACTCCATATGCTCCGAATTTTCATCATCAAACTTGGAGAAAATGATGATGTCATCCAAATATATAACCATAAATTTGTCTTTTTCGCCCACGAAAGCTATATCGATGGCCCTCTAAAAAGTGGCCCTTGCGTTCATCAGCCCAAAAGGCATCTTGTCGTACATGAATGTTCCCCATTGGGTGGGGAATGTTGTTTTTTCTTTTTCTTCTTCACACATCTGTATCTGGTTATAACCAGAGTATCCATCTAAAAAGGAAATCTTGTGGGCACCTACTACCCTTTGTAAAATATGATCCATCTTGGGGAGGGGGTAATTGTCTTTTAGAGAACACTTGTTGAGATTTTGGAAATCAACACATAAGCGTATATCCACATTTTTCTTTCTCACAGGTACTAAGTTGGCCACCCATTTTTGGTACCTCAATGGTACAATAATCCTTGCATCCATCATTTGTTTCATCTCTTTCTCGATTATGGACATCAACATGGGATTAAATTGCCGAATATTCTGTGTGAATGGCTTGGAGCCAACCTTTAGAGGTATCTTGTGTTGTATGATGTCAGTGTAAAATGTCTTTAAATCCTCATACGACCAAGCGAAAGTATCAACAAATTTTCTGATGAGACTGACATACCTGTCCCTTTGTTCTGCAGCTATGCTTTATACAAATTGATGATATTGGGATTCTTAGTGGTCCCAATATTGCAATATGTTATCTCTTCTTCTTGATTCGTCATGGCATATTCTCTAGAAACATCATTACTGTCGAACAACCTCTCCAGTGGCACTAGTCCCCTTGGAATGTGATTGGTTTTCAGCTCCACAATATCATGTCCAACTACTGTCTTTAGAAGATGAGATGTTTATTGATTTTCTAATTCATTATTTTCATCTTCTTGGATTTCTTGGTCAATTGAGATATTGGAGAATTCATCAATGGTATGTAGAAACCTCTACAACTCTAGATCATCACTAAAGACTTGTCAGTGGTTTATGTTTTCTGGTATGGTTGTCCTATGTCTGATTTCCACCTGATATTTAATTTTTGAACAAATGGGAGGTCTAAAAGTGTTGGCAACCAAGGCCAGAGAATCTTCCTTCTGATTCTCCTTTCTAGGGATGAAGGATATATTAAATGCTAGAAATAAATTGTCTATCAGGTCCCATACCTCGTTTATGTATTGCTTGAGCCTCTGTTTTTTAGCTTGATAGATGTTCTTAACTTGATTGATGATTAACTCGGAATCACCAAAAACTGTTAAAAATTCAATGGCCATGTCTTTGGAAGCCCTCAATCCTAGCACTAGAGCTTCATATTCAATTATATTGTTAGTAGTTTCAAACTCCAGCTTATAAGAGAGTATTATTACCTCTTGTGAAGGGGAAATGAGGAGTATACATGCCCTAGATCCTTCGTTTGATGAAGATACATCGAAATACATCTTCCATACTTTGTTTTGTTGATCTGTGAGTGGTTGATATTTTCATTGGATAACTAATATTTAGGTTTCATCATCATTTAAATGAAAAATAGATGAGTCAATCTCATTCTCAACAACATAAATTGGGTGATTTCTTGGGTTCTGATAGTCATTGACGATGTAGGATAACCTTACCTCTCTGTATAGCCTCCTATGTTCCCCTCTAAACATAGGGATGGTGGCGTAAGTGAGGTCCATTTGTAATGATTCTCCAACCTTCTTAGCCCAAGTTATGGATAAGAGCATTCCAAATTTCGGGGGAATGTCAGCGACAAAAAAGTCCATCACTATACTCTTCATTGGTAATTTAGCCAAAGAAACCACCATATCCTTTATCAGTTCTAGACATTTTACTTTCTTAGAATCAAAGGAGTACATGTCCTGCTATGATTTGGTGATCTCTAGACCTAGTTCTTCCATAACAACTTTGGGCACAACATTGTGCGAGGCTACTGATTCCATAAGACAGTTATGCAGGATCTTATCATGGAAATTCAAAGATATATAGAATGGTGGAGAAGCATCAGATCCATCCTCAATGTGTGGACCCATAGTAATGTCTCGATTCTCATCCTGTAGACTAATTACATAAGAAGATACAATGGAAGGAGTTGGATGCAAAAATTTCATGTTGTCTTTTTTGAAAGGTTCATTCATCATCAGTTTTGTCAAAGGAATACGGATATTGATCTTTATCAACTCATGCTCTAGGATGAAATAGGTTGGTGGCCTATCATATTCCTTTATCTCAGAGACTGGAGGTTTACGTGGGGGAAGTTGTTGAGATTTAGATGACATATTTTTCCTTGGATTTGTCTTGGGAAGGACTTCATCCTTTTTTCTTTGATCAGAGGTAGTGGCTTTGGGAGCTCCCCCTCTTGTCCTCAAATCATATTTTTTCTAGGGTTGGCCTTAAATAACTCCCTCTTCCTCTATCTATTTATCAAACTGATTTGACAGTTGTGCTACCTCATATTCTTGTTGCGTTAAGTGACTAGTATAATAATGTGTTTCATTGAAAAGTACAATAGTATCATCTACAACATCATTGTCTACATCTATCTCCTCAATCTAATTGTCTTGAAAAGGAGGTGTTATAACCCTATGATTCATAGGATCATCTATTGACTGGAAATTTTTCACTCTGGGTGTATAGGTTTGCAAATAATATTTCATCTCTGCAAATTATTTTCAAAGGAAACAGTGCACAAAACCCACCAAAATCACTAAAGCCTAAGTTTTTGTTGCATTCACTCCTGGAGAATAAAGAACACACTTAGATCGAAGGTTGATCTAGCAGCGCGTAGATCAACGGCTGATAGTGGATTCTGTACCCCCTTNAAGAAGGCACGAATCTGAATGGCTGAGGCACTAGCATTTTCATCAACGACTGAGATTGAATTCTGGACCCCCCAGATCGTTCTGCTTTTAACGGTGGGGGGGGCGGTCCGGAATGAATCATTTTTCTCTGGCAGGCCCTATCCCAACGTGTCATCCGTCCATTGCACCTGATCCTCCATCGCCTTTTTGCATCCTTCATCTGCCGCTACGCCTTCACCCCCTTGTCCTTTGTCCAGTCGACTACACCCCTTCGCCAATCTCACCCATCCATGAATAATCAGACTTAGGATGAACAAAAATAACAATAAAGTTAATTGATAGGTTAAATTAATTAATAAAGAACTAGTTAATAATTAATTAATTATTAATTAAGTTAAAAATCTAAGTTAGTAGTTAGGTTAGAATTTAATTAATTTAAATTAATTAAAAAACAATATAAAAATATAAAACAAATTAAAAACATAAACAAAAAACATAATAGTTAACATAAAACAAACGTGAATAAAACATATAATAGAAAAGTATTACAAAACTAAAAATTAAAATATATTAAAAACAAAACACATTAATATGAAACAAAAACAAACCTAAACTACCCTAAGTCTACCCCACTCCTTCTCACGTCACACTCCACTCACACCTACCTCAACGCACCTTCATTACATCATACATCAAATTTCACATCAAGCAAATCGAACGATCCTTAAAAATTCCGGACCCCCCCTCACCATCCGGAACTTAACGAGAGGGGGGGGTCCGGAATGGTAGTTTTCAAATACCACCCCCCCTCCATGTGGCGCATTCCTATTCCTATGGACCCCCCCCCAAAAAAAACCGTTTACCACCTCACGGGGGGTCCGGAATACCGCTTTTCCGAAATTAAAACCACTTTTCCTATTTTTTCCATTTTTTTCCTGTTTCAGCATGTGTTCGTCCGAGACAGTTTCTGCGAAAACAAAGACGGATTTTAAAAATCAGAGAGAGGTTTTTTCTCAGCACAGGCTGAAGAAAAAAAAATCTCTCAATTTTTTCAATGGAGCTACGAGCAAAGAGAATCGATCTGTCTTTCAGCCTCTTTTTCGCATTTTCGGTTTATCTGTTACAGTCCTGATCTTGCAGGAGCTGTTACGGCCAGCTGGGGATGAATTTGGCGAAACCGAAGGAGTTTTTTGTCCAAAACATACCCATATACAATAAAATCCTTCTGTTTTTGCCCAGGTGTCATCGCTCAAGAGAAAAACACGTCTGCTCAGACCCCTTTTTCATAGAAAATCGGTTCGTCTTTCATGGCAGACAGCTAGAACTTTTGTGGGAGTGGTGGCTATTTTTGGTCGAGGCGGTTAAACTGAATTCCGAAACTTATTGGGATGGTCTATCCTATTTATTCAGAGGATTTTAATGTAAAATGGTTCAACCTGTGAGTTTCCTTGCTGGACAGTGGGCTATGTTTGGCCAGAGAACTCTTTCTGTAATCTTTAGATGAATGATCAGTAATAGACATGTTGTTTACAGGATTCCTGTGCAGAGGTGTTGGTGGCGTTTCCCTTCTCTGTTGAGTGTTTTCCTGTTATCATTTCGTTTGTTTTCAATTTCTCATTATCATAAGAAGAGTAATAGAGAAGAATTTATTAGCAAATACTCTGCATCTGATCTTGTGATAATCTTTATGTTTCTCCTCTAAAAAGCTAGTTTATGAATTCTTAACTGCTCATTTGCTCATTTTTTCATCCCCTAGTTCTTCCTCAAATCGACACCATTAAAACTAAATTCGATCCAACACTTCCACTACCTTGCCCTATGTAATAGCTTTGTCTCATTCTGAGAATGAATCAAATATTTAAGCGCAGACCCCATTTGCCCAATGACCTCCTTGTTGTTCCAAAACAACCATTTAAAAACCCCAACCCCACACTTGCATAACTAGCCTAATACCTATTAAAACAAAGCTATATCAGACAGAGAGATCCCTCTCTGAGTCTTGGAGGGCTAGATCTAATACTCAAAGTGGTTTTGATGTTGCCTCTGCGACTGCCTTACAGCCTTGGGCAAATTACAGAGTGCTAACAGGAGGCTCTACCCTTTGATCATCACAATTACTCCTTTCTCTCTATGTTATCTGAGGTGCATCATTAGGCCTTCTAAACTATTTTGGATTCCTATTTCCATCCCCTTGAAAAACTATGTTTGGTTGTTTAGATTCCCATTTCATCTTAGTTATTTCAGATGTCATATCTTTCAAAGTTTTGGTCATTTCATCAAGTTTGGGATGAGATGTGGCTGGGTTAGAGGAAGCAAGATAATCTTCTCTATGTTTCTTCTTATCTTTATTAGACCTAGTATTTAACCTCTCTAATGCCAAGATATTTGATTCAACCTCAAGGGTTGCTTCCTGCATGGAAAACAAGGTGGTGGATCTTCTTTCCCTCAGTAGAAGGGAAAAATCTGTGTCAAATGCATTGGAATAAGTGATCTTGGCAGAGCCTTTAGTTGGTTTGATCTCATTTGGGATTATACCATACATCTTATTGAATCTCTTGGTGAAGTCTAAAATAGATTCGCCATTCTTTCTCTTTAGAACCCCAAACTCAGTGATGTAGTAGAGATAGTATCTCCTATCTCCCCATTGCTTTATGAAAGCTTCATATAACTCCTCAATATCTGCAATGGAGGATGGAGAAAGACCTCAGAACCATTTCCTTACTTCCCCATCTATAATCTTCACAAACAACCTCATCCACAAATCTACATAGTCAATGTTAAAGTTACTTGCAAAGTTGTAAAAGGATACCAGATGTTCCTCAGCAGTGACATCACCCTCCCCATTATATCTTGGTAAATATTTCATGTAATATGTGGCTAGGAGTGCATGTAAGCCTACATGCAGAACTAGGGGTGCATATCTGGCAACAATTATGGCATTCGTCCTGTTAGCATCCATGGCTTGGGAAATGGGAATCTGAATATTTATGGGAGCTAGAGGGGTGGATGATGGACTGGATGATGAAGTAGAGTCGGGAGTTGAATATGTTTGATGTTCCTTCGAATTGTGATTCTCAAGGCTAGAAAATTCAAGATTATTATGATGATGAAGACAAGTAGACTCTTTGGGCATAACTTTACCCTTGACGGGGGAGGTATATCTCTGAGCTACAGTGGATTTTCTTAGTTTCCTATCTAGATCAGAGACTATTGTGTCCTTATCAGGGTTAGGATGAGCCTTTGTGGCTTTTATGTGTTCATATTTGGATTTGTTGAGCCGCTTTATTGGCGCCAGTATCTCTTTCGTAAATTTTACTTAGTGGAGTCACCAATGGATTCTTTAACCATGGAGTCTCCATGTGAATGATATTCAGTCTAAATGTGTCTAGTATTTGTTCACCATCAAAGATCAGATATGATCGTTGTCTTTATCCCAAGGAAATATATTTCGTTACTCTGTCACCAACAACAAGTCCATAATATGTTGGTCCTAAAATCTGCACTTGACTGCTAAAGGGCAAGGCTAGGCCACCTCAAGTTTTGGGATGATTATTATTTTGATAATTTTATTTTTTGGGTTAGTTAGAGGGTTGGTTTTACCAAGACAAGAGAATGGTTGGATTGGAAAAATTATATAGATGAGGGTCCTGCTTGGCTAGTGGCACACTAGTGATAGACAAGTGAGATAGTAGAAAACAAAGGGAAGCAACAAATTACTCAATGAATAATTTGTTGCAAGAAGTTCAATACTTAAAAATATCATTTCAAGACATTAAACATGTATCAAAAACACAATTTCTCCCATGGGTTGCAATAAAAACAAATCTTCAACAAGAATTATTTGTTTTCACGGGTTGCATATCAATAAAGACGAGTTATACAATAATTGAAGGAAATGAAATGTACTTTGCAGAAATCAAAAACTGCATTCAAGATAAGATAAAAACACATGAATATTTGAACGAAACATTGTCATCAAGAGTATATTCACCAAGTAGAGATATTTAATCCATGAATAGAATGGCTCCAACCAGTCTGATGTATTGTTCTCCTTTACCAAAAATCGAACCCTCAAAACATAAAAAAAAATGCATATTTATCATAGTTGCAGAGGCTCTCGTCCATCTGGGACTGAGACTTAACTCTACATTAACAATTGTAGAATGACTAATTAACTTGAATAAAATAATGTTGGATTATAACAATGTATACTTCACACTTGACTGAATAAAAAAGAGTGGTTCTTATCACACATAGAAGACCACTTATTATGCTTTAAACTAAACAGAGTCTTGAACTGAATAATTGAAAACTATCACTAACGATGAAACTGGATTGATGCAAGTGCTGGAATGAATTGAGACTATAGAAGGAAATGATTCAAAGTGACAGGATTGAATTTTACATTGATCATTGTGTGCATGCGCATTGTTGAAGGCCACTGAAGACAACTGGATGCGCAACGTGAAAATCTCCCGAAGTGACGTGGTGACTTGACGTCATATAAGAACGTGATTGTGGAAGTTGTCGAGGGTGGTTTGGATCCACACTGCTCTGACTCCCGAAATCCACCACCAACTGCCATGATACTCATAATATATAACATGGTTTCAATTGCGGGACCACTATGGAAAATTAACGTTCAAGCATTTTTTGTCCCCACAATGAAGTGTGGTCGTCGATCATGCTTGCGATCTTCGATGTGGGAACGCCCAATTTTTTTCCACGTGCTACTCTCAGATTAGAAGTGATAAAAGCACGTGATTGTGGAAGTTTTCAAAGGCATTTTGGGTCCAAAATGCTCCTACCCCCGCAATCCCCCACAAGCTACCACATAACTCTCCAACAATACCATGGTTTCGATTGTGGGACCACTATCGAAAATTAACGTTCGAACATTTTTTGTCCCAACAATGACATTTGGCCATCGATCTTATCACAATCTGTGATCCAGGTGACCCTGCTACTTTAACCCCACTGATAAATTTCTATCTATATGCCATATTAGAACTTCCCTATCCGATTTAGCGATGGCAGCAATTTCTTAGAGCTCGAGATATTTTGAATGCAGAGAATGAATATCTCTCGAAGTGATATTTTCTAGAAGTGATGTGGCAGTCGCTCATCACTTCGGCAATTCATAGTTTGGGAGAATTTAGATGCAAAGTTTGTATAAATCCAGAAGAAGTATGAGCCTGGTTGACGTGGCAGTCTCTCGTCACTTCGGGACTTCAAAGTTCAGGAGATTTTAATTGCAAATTTTGTATAACTCTCATAATAGTATGGGACTAGAGTGATGTGGAAGCCTGAAATGAATGCCATGTGTCCTGATGTATGAGTTCCATGAGTCTTAGGTGAATGAGTGCCATGTGTCTCCAGGACTTCGGGCTTCGGGAGTTTATGAGTGTTGTGCTTGGAAATATCTCGATGTAGTACAGGCCAAGTTGATGTGGCAGTCTCTTGTCACTTCGAGACTTTGGCACTTCCTCTCTTCAGGACTTTGGGATGTAAAGCATGGAAATATCCCAGAGTATCATGGGCCCTATTGACGTGGCAGTCTCTCATCACTTCGAGGATTATGTCTGGTTGTTAATCCTTACGTGACTTTGAAACTCCAAATGTACGAGAGTCATTGATCTAAACTATTCATGGGATATCCACCATTGAAATATAGCATGTATGTTTGCTTGTATATCAAGCCTGAAATGGACTACTTTGAATGATGCATTTTTTCTCATGGTTGCTTACTATGAATACAAAGGAATTGGTGGACCTGCATGTCTCCTGTGCACAGGAAAGGCTTGGTGGGCCTATT